>SZWC01013715.1:44456-73289 GCA_023375785.1 Penium margaritaceum | reverse complement strand
CATGAACCACCTTCGCCAAGACGTGTGCTCACATTGAGCTCTACTGGACAGTCTACGCTGTGGGTCCTGCAGCCAACACCTCGTCTGGGATGCGTGTGGGCTTGCCACCCATCTCAAACTCAATGAACTTCTCAAAGTTGGCCTTGAAGAGCCCTCCCAGCTTCTCCAGTGTGGACTTGTACTTCTCCTTGTCCGGCCACTGCAACACCACCACCGCATGGCATGGCAAGACAACAACCACAAGCAATGTCAGCACAGGGCAGACCACAACCATAGGGTGCGGGATCTGATCTCATAGTGTAAGATTTCATGAGGAACACAAATGTGTATGACACACATTGTGCTTTGGAGGCAGCCAATGTGAGCAGTGCTACAGATCAAGCAACCATGCGATGGCCATGATTCGGACGATTTCTCATGTGCAGCCACAACACCACCAGCACGACACAACAACCGACGGGCCCATGCAAAGCCAGACAGCAAGGATGACTCACCAGGGTCTCAGGCAGCAACACTTCCGATGGAACGCTGTTGCAAGCGGTGGGCACCTGCAGGTTGAACACGGGCGTCGTCACAAACTCTCCCTTGAGTAGGCTGCCGTCGTGGATGGCGTCGATGATGGAACGTGTGTGCTTGAGCGACATGCGGTGGCCCACGCCATAGCTGCCGGCCGTCCACCCTGTGTTCACAAGCCACGCCGTCGTGCCGTTGGCGCGCATGCGCTCCGCCAGCAGCGACGCGTACTTGAACGGGTGCCACATCATGAACGCCGCACCAAAGCATGCCGAGAATGTAGCCTCTGGCTCCGTCACGCCCATCTCTGTGCCCGCCACCTTGGCCGTGTAGCCAGAGATGAAGTGGTACATGGTCTGCTCCAGCGTCAGCTTGCTCACGGGCGGCAGCACGCCGAACGCGTCGCACGTCAGCAGGATCACATTGGTGGCGTGGCCCGCCACGCACGGCAGCTTGGCGTTGTCGATGTAGTGGATGGGGTACGACACACGCGTGTTCTCCGTGATGCTGCCGTCGTCAAAGTCCACCACGCGTGTGTGTGGGTCAAACACCACGTTCTCGAGCACGGCACCAAAGCGGATGGCGTTGTAGATGTCGGGCTCCTTGTCCTTGCTCAGGTTGATGCACTTGGCGTAGCACCCGCCCTCGATGTTGGCCACGCCGTCATCGCTCCACGTGTGCTCGTCGTCGCCGATGAGCCAGCGGTTGGGGTCCGTCGACAGCGTCGTCTTGCCCGTGCCCGACAGCCCAAAGAAAAGGCTCACGTCGCCGCCCTTGCCCATGTTGCAGCCGGAGTGCAGGCTCAGCACGCCACGCTTGGGCATGAGGTAGTTCATGAGGGAAAACAGCCCCTTCTTCATCTCACCCGCGTACTCCGTGCCCAGGATCACCATCTCCATGCGGTTGAGGTCCATGTCCACGCTTGTCATGCTCGTCATGTACTTGGACAGGCGGTTGGCGGGGAAGTGGCCGGCGTTGTAGATGATGAAGTCGGGCTCGCCGAAGTTGTCGAGCTCCTCCTTGGTGGGGCGGATGCACATGTTGTGCATGAACAGCGCATGGTACGCGCGAGCGCACACGATGCGCACCTTCAGCCGCAGCTTTGGGTCCCACGACAGCAGCATGTCTTGCACGTACACCTGCAGGTGCAGAGAATGGGCAAATTGACAAAGAATGAAACATGAGCTTGTGACTTTGTGTGTGTAACCTGTGTTGCTTGATTTTGTTGTAATCTCAGTTCACTGTTGCATGGCACATGGACCTCCAGCTGTGATGGATTGCTATTTGTGAGATTGTTGCACAAAATCGGCGACAACCAAACATTCCTTTGTTGAGGAAGAGAGACGCTACCTATTGTCCAAAAACTCAGATCATCAATACATTCCAAGCAACAATGGCAACCACTTCACCTGCAGCTGCGATTGCATCTCACCCGCAGCAGCAGCAGCAGTTCAGCACTGTGACGGGTCACCGGGTCAAACGCAGAGTGAACCTCAGCAGCAGTTACATGTGCAGCAGCTATAGAAGCATGAGAAGAGGTAGGGTGGGTGCAAATGGACCATAAATCTAATTGCACAACCACCATGCATGCTGCTCAGCACAGCACACTCACGGTGGGGATGGAGTTGAGGTAGTCTATGGCTCTCTCTCGGTTCACCATGAATGTGTACTCGTCCATCTCGTAGTTGGGCGAACCCCTGCACACACGATTAGGAAGGTAAGTGAGAGAAAAAAGGAAGGAGTCAATCAGAGCAGTTCCAGCTAAGGGAGCAGTGGAGGTCTTGAATTACAAAAGGGGATGCAAATGATTGCAGAAATTGGGACGATGCAGAAAATCTGTAGAGCTGTACTCTGCACGTGTATGGGTTGCAGCACACGAAGCTTTACATTTTTTTTGCATTCGCAGCAGCCCAAACTATCCCTCCCCAACCGTGACACTCTCGCCCTCCCTCTCCCTCCGTTGACATGGCTCATGAATTATGGCCCGTGTCTCGTGGGCAAAACACTCACTTGCCCCACCAAATGTCGTCAGCGTGTGCGGCTTCCTTCACCACACGCTTGTCCTTTGGAGACCGACCCGTCTTCTGCCCCGACAGTGCGGCCAACGCACCCGTCGACAGAATGAAGTTGCCCTCCTCATGCGCTATCGCGTGCTCGTACAGCTCTGCAATTTCATTTGCAAAACCAAACCAAGAAACACACAAAACCATTGCAGAGGAATGCTTTCATCCAGATGCGTTGCAAAGCGCCTAAGAAAGATGCAATCCATGAAGTGAATCCCCTCATGCGCTATGCCGTAGTCGCTTAGCTCTGCCGGTTGACACGTGCTTTGCAAAGGACACAAGCTTCACATGAACAACAAACACACTTGTTCAGAGCAAGTGTGTTTCGGCCACTGGCTATCCCAACCAAGGGCCAAGGTGAGGCACTCATTCGCAGCAGCAGCAGTGCCACACCGCAGCACTGAAGAAGCAGCAATAACTGCAGCTGATGCAGCAACTGGACTGCCAGCTGCCACAGAATCAGCAGCAGCTGCAGTTGCAGCAGGAGGCAGGTCATTGCAGCAGCAGCACCGGCAGTAGCAGCAGCAGTACGATCACCAGCAGTACCGGCACCCAAGTGCAGAACGAAACTAGGACAGGAGCAACATTCTGAGGAGGAATCAGAGTTGGCCGAAAATGTGGATACGGAAGTGTGTGAAGAACACTTCCAAACAATTACATAAAAAAAATGTCAACAGCTGTGTGTCTCTCTCTGACCTCCTCTTACGCCCAAACAAGGCAGGCCCTTCCGCAGACTCCTTCACGCACAGTGGCGTTTGCGTTGGCTCCTGTTTGGTCCTGTTTGGTCTGAAGTCTCCAACCCAAAGCAGTCCCCGCGTGGGCTTCCGTTGGCGCATCAGAGGTCATGCACACCTTTCCCTTTCGTTTTGTGCAAGTCTCTCTCTCTCTCCCCTTCAAACGCTGCGCCTTCTTTGGCAATGCAGTGGGCTGTCCTGCTTTCGACGTTGGGGTTTCGAAGCACGTCAGGGCTTCGGGATCTAGAACGCTTTCCCAAACGCTCGCGAAATTTTCTGTCTCACCTGCGACGTCGAGGTTTCGAAGCACCTCGGCGGGTTTGAGCTTGGCCTCGTAGATGTCAGAGGGTGCAAAGTCCGGCACGTTCTTCACATGCGCTATGCGTTTCTCCGCACGAGTGGCAGTGCGTGGCACAAACGACACGTCAAACACCTGCGCAAGTACATCGTGCACGGGAGAAGGAAAATTGTTGTCGAACAGAGTAGAGGGCGACAGGGACGAATGAAGAGGGAAGCTTTGACGCCAGCCCGTCAGGACTGGGTTCCACGGTTTGCAGAAGGAGCAGAAGCAGACACCGACGCGGAAGAAGAAGCAGACACAGACGCAAAAGCAGGTGCAAGCAGAGGCAAAAAGAGGACCAGGGCGGCGGCAGCCGCTGCATGTGCTGTTGTGCGGTGGAGATAATGCGTCAGATTGGCTGTTTGACGCTCTTCATTCGAAAAGCGCCTCTCATTACATTTTAATTCATCAGTGCTGCAAGGACCTCAAATGCAGCACTGCACTGATGCAAGGAGATTTAGATGCAGCACTGCTTTCATGCGAGGAGATTGAATGCAGCACTGCACTGGTGCTAGGAGAGTCAATGCAGCACTGCGCTGATGCGAGGCAAGTAAATCCAGCACAGCACTGATGCGACGAGATTGAACGCAGCACTGCACTGTTGCGAGGAGGTTGAATGGAGCATTTGCACTGATGCGAGGAGATTTGTCAACTGGCCGCATGTCTCGAGATAATGTAAAGACAACAGAATTGTCCACGTCCTTGCATTACCCACAACAATGCAATGAAAGAAGCCTGCGGAGAGTGCACTGCCGTGCACAGTTCAAATCCTCCTTGTTCGATGCTTCAGACTCTGAAGTCCCTCAGGAGTTCAGAGGGACAACATGAGAAGGTAGGCTCTTGGCCAACACCGCACGGAACTCACCACTTTGTCGGCTTTCGGAGCAGCCGCCATCGTTAAATTGTTGGGAAGACTGAAGAGGTGGATAGTCCCTTTCACAATCTGCTGCTTCCTCAGAAGCAGACGCTTGGAGCGAGGGCGTGCGGCAGGCGTGCGTGTGTGTGAGTTGCGCGCGCGTGTGAGAGTTGCGTCTGCCTGTGAGTTGTGTGTGTTGAGTCGCTTCACGTTGCGAGTTAGACTGCGGTGTCTACTGAGTTGTGTGTCGCTGATGGTTCGTCCAACTTCGAAAAGGCGAACGTTGAGTGATCGGACAGAAGTTTGTTGGTCGATTGTGAGTGGAGGGCGATGGTAGGTTACTTTCGTGTTTGAGTGAAAACTGAGTAGGAGGTGCCTACGGAAGCCACATTTGTAGGTGCGCAACTTGCGAACTTGCACGACAGCAGCGGCAACAGCAGCACCGAGCAGCAGCTGCTACGGCTGCGATGAGCTCTTGCTGGACCAGCTCTGTTGCGCACCGCCACAGCGGCGCGTACGGCGGCGCGGAGATTTCGTTGGGAGCACGGGAGGGCTTTGCGCTTCGTCCGGGGAACAGAACTCGAAACAGAAACGACCTGTCGTGGACATCAGCCGCCCCTTTTTCATGCGTTACCGAAAACTGAGTAGCATCGAATCCGTTGAATAGCGTAAAATGAACGGTGGATCGTTGGATTTAGATATTGATGGGATACATCCCATATGTTTCGGAAGCTTTTGGACAAAGCCAGAGTCAGCGACAGCACGTTCACCGCCCCGCCAGGAGTGAATCCACTTTTCCGAGAATGCCGCGGCCTTGCTGAGCTGCCATCCAGCCCCACTGTCGGTTGGACGCAAACAGCTGACGCGGCAAAGCATGTGGGCACGTGTAGCTTGAGCTGTCCGATATCTACTGGTAATTGGTCGAATCCATTTTTTTTGCAAATCGTATGGAGGCTTAACCTCTTGGTTTATGTGAAAGACATACGAAATCAACATACAAAAGCGAATTCCCGGCCGACGAACTGACCCAGCGAGAAAGACAGTTGCGGGACCTAGGAGCATTCAAATAATAGTATTTGGATAAAAGGGAACATTGCGAGGTACCACGCTTTACTCACTTGCATGTGCCATATACATCGACTATAGAAAACGCATCATCATTCGACCCGTGTTTTAGAATTGTCCATCAATTAGCCCCGCGTTTTGAACATGGGTCACCATCTGCCCCAGAATCTGATGCTCGAACTCAACATTATACGTGGGGTACCGGTTCATGTCTATTTCTAAGTGTCGGCCGATAATCTCTCTCACGAGAAATAGTAAATTATTGATTAAAAGATGTTAGTGGAGTGTTTAGGTGCACTTTTTGAAGGTAACCGATTGTAATGTTTTTCTATGCCGCGTGATTTTCTTAGGGAAATACACCTACCTCAGTTTGTCATGAGAGCAAGTAAAAAACCGAAGGTTATGACATTGGCAAGAAGAGAAACTTTTGACGCATTGCGATACTTCATGCGACAAACTTCACCTCTTTTACGGTAGTGAAAAGATAAAAATAAGTACCATGACAAACTACACAAGGACTCCAAAAACACCTGACGCTTAAGACCTTTTTCCCCTCGACTACAGACGAAAATTGCAAGTTGTGAGGATGGGCCTGATACCCCATCACTTATCGGGATACCCCATGCATGGTTGATGCCTCGTGAAAGTTACTCCGAAAGATGGGGCAGATGCTAGAGTAAAAAATGAACAGGAGGTATATGGTGTAGTAAAATTTTCATGCCGGTCAAAAAGTGACGATCGATGGAAGGTGGGGCGAATGGTGACCCGGTTTTGAAAGTTAGGGCGAACGACGCTAGTGGTTTCAAAATGCACGGTTTGAGAGGAATTTCCTATTCGATAAGGGGCAAGAATACAACAGTGCCCATTGTTTGGGTCAATAGGTCAGCACTGTCAATAGTGGAAAATGAAAAGACGGCGGTGCCTGTATTTGAAAACTGTTGTGATTTGTGACGTTTCTGTCAACCTGTACACTTTACTGTGACCACTCGGCCGTGTCCATACTCGTGCACATCCCTGATGCGGACCCAGACGGTACCAGTGCGTCATCTGGTGGCGGACTACCAGCTTGGAGCTGATCGACGACTGTTCCAGAGCTCTGGACACTACCCGGGACTTCCTGCAGTTTTTCTGTAGCACGCAGGACTCTATCAGTGGACTGGCCGTGGGCCGGATTTGCATGTTTTGCATTGTGTGTCCACCGTTCGATGCCGGATGCATGCATGTGACCAATTGTAGCGTCCGGCTTGTGATTCTGCACGTCTAGGTTCAGACGGCATAGCGTTTTGACATGTGTGCGCAGAGTTACGGCGAAAACAGTGGTTTTGGGCCGGTTTTAGGACAGTTCTTGCAGTGCCGCATGCGATACCCGCCGTGCGCCGCGGCAAGTACTTATGCCATGGACCTGTCATTTGTTATTTCTCTCTGCAAATGCCATTTAAGCATTCAAACACTTTGCGTTGTGATCCGTAGCCAAACTCTTACCGTTGTGTGCATGACGTGTGACTATCGTCACGGTCTGATCGGGCACTGATGCCTGGTCAACCGGAGTGCTGCTAGGAAGCTTCTTTGCATATTCTCTTGGTATCAGAGCAGTGGACAGTTCTCACTGAGCTGCGCAGCAAAGACGCAGCAGCGCAGCAGTTGTGAGAGTCACCACTATAGCACATCTACTAGGGCCTGTCGGAGACAGCCGGTCGCCGTCGACGCAGTCCACACGCGTCACGTGAGAATGTAGCAACAGCGTTGCCACAGTGCCAGCAGCAGCATAGCAGCAGCAGCAGCAGCGCCGTAGTCGCAGCTACAGCAGCGCGTGGCAGCTGTAGTGAGTGTAGTTGCCGTTCGCAGCCGCAGCGACAACTGCGGCAACAACAGCGAGCAGCGGCAGCGGTGGCAATAGAAGAGCAGCAGCAGCAACAGCGGCGTAGCAATAACAGCGGCAGCCGCGGCGGGAGCAGTAGAGCAGCAGCACCGGCGCAGCAACAGTAGCGGTAGCTTTGGCGGCAGCAGTAGAGCAGCAGCAGCGGCGGCAGCGCGCGGCGATGGCAGCGAGCAGCAGCCGCAGGGCGTAGTAGCAGCAACGGCATTGGGCAGCCGCTGTTGCCACTGCTGCGCATGTAGCCACACAGCTGTTGCTACAGCTGATAGCACAGTTGCAATAGCAGCTGAGCGGAAGCTGCTACGCAGCCTCCGCGTAGCTTACCCGCAGTTGCCGTGGAGCGGCTCGCGCAGAACCGCGAGAAAGAGAAAGAAGGAAAAAACAAAGGGGGGAGTCGAGCCGACGTCAGCATTTTTGCGTACTGACGTCATCAGGTCGTGCTGACGTCAGCAACCACCTGCTGACGTCAGCACCATACTTTGCCAATGTTTTTGCCGGACAAATAAAATTGCCAGCTTCCCATATCCTCGAGAAACGCTGACGTTTTTGAAATCCAACAAACTTGACCTGTCGACCCATACTGAGAGGCGACATGGACTCGTCGGACAACAAGGGGAAGGCAACAGTTGATCCCTCCTCCTCCTCTTCTAGGGTCCTGAGTCCACGCTCGCAGGCCATTGAGAACCTGCGGAGCCAGAAGGTTGAGATGCGTCGCCTACAGCAGGAGCAGACTGATGCTATCCGTACACTGACTGAGCTTCTGCGTTTTCAGTCCACTGTCCCACGGCAGGTTTCTGAGGGAGCTGTTGGCGTCGCAATCTCTACACAGCAGTCGGCTCAGGCACCCGTTACAGGAGCTCGACCTGACCCACCACCTCCTGACCTCCTGGATGACGAGCCATTCATGCTAGGCATGCCAGATGACTCTGCGGATCATGAGATTCGAGTTCTTTAGGAGCGCCTCCGTCAGCTGCAGACGGGCACCAGATCTCCTCAGATCCCTACGGTGCGATCGTCACCCGACTATCCCGGTGATTATCCCCTTCCAAGAGTTGTCCCCATCCCTCGTCCTCCTCAGCCTGTGGTTGCTGTCCCCACAGAGTTGCAACCCAAGGACTTAGAGAAACCACCTCCACGGTACATCATTAAGGAAGGCTTCGACTGCTGCGAGATCCTTTTTCAGGTCTCGGCTACTTCAAAGGGCGTGTGACCCTACTACTACAGCCTGTATCAGCCTACAGACCCAGCACAAGTGCTGACAGCTGCCAGGGCGATGCGCGGACTCCTCTACGCCATGCCACTTCCGCCCCTTCCTTGGAGAGCCCGACACATGCACGGGCGCCGACCCACGCAGGGGTTGGGATCTGGCCTTATCCCTGCTAGCTGCAGAGACGCACGCCACTCGTGCAGTACACATTCGTGCCTTTCACTCTCTCCGTCAGGGGCCTGCAGAACCTGCAGCCGATTGCTGGCGACGCGCCATGCGCATCCACACGTGCCTTGGGACCTCCAGAGGCACACAGCTGTAGGCGCTCCGTACGATGATGCTCGGAGTTCGTCTTGAGTATACTGACATCTTCACACGGTACAGTGACGCTATCCTCGAGCCCTTTTCAGCCACTCTCCAACTTCTCCCTTCGGTGCATCAGCTCTTCCTCCAGGTGACTTTGGCCCGCGAGGCAGCCGTGGCCCATCGGGAGACTTCCTTTGCTGCAGCAGTTGTCGCATCACCACCATCATCACTCCTACAGTCTCCTTCTTCATCTTCCATCACGTCCTCGTCTTCCTCCTCCTCTTCGGCCCTGTCCACACCCACTCAGACAGAGGGTGTTGTAGCAGCAGCTCAGGGGAAGAAGGAGAAGGGGAAGCGGGGTCCAGGCCAGTAGCAATCACAGCAGCAGTCGCCCTCCAATGGTAGCAATGGACGTTCCGTTCACTGCTACAACTGTGGAGGCGCCCATCACTACACTGAGTGCCAACAGCCGCTTGACTAGCCGCGGATTACTCGTGGGCTCCAGGCTGCACACGCCCTCCGTTCTATGTCGAGCATGTCATCATCAGGACGCGTGGTGGCCACGATTGCAGCTGTTCCTGCTTCTCCACCGGCGAGTAGCAGCAATCTGGACCCACGCGAGAGCACCATCGTTGAGCTCTGACACCTTTAGGCGCTCCGCTTTCAGGGAGGTACGAGTGTGTTGTCACAGCCAAGTGATTCACAGACTGTCAGTCCGTCTGTTCTTGTGGCTCGGGATGACTTGTGTGGGGGGGCACAGTCGGCACGTGATGATGATGGACCTGACTGTACAGATTGGATTCATGAGTCTCACCTTTGTGCCCTTCGTCGGTTCTCCCCACTTGCTACCCAATGTCCGTGTGAGGCCGAGTGTTCCATTGCCCGTTGTACAGTGACGTTTTCCAGTCATGATTCAGGTGGCACTTGGACCATTGATTCAGGTGCCACTCATCATATGACGTGTTGTCGTAGTGACTTCGTTGTTCTCGGCCCTGTTGCTTCTGTTCGTTCCGTCCGCATAGGCTCTGGTCAGTCCTTGCCAGTCCAGGGTGTTGGGGTTGTGCGTTTCGATGGTCCGTCTGGCCCCTTGTATCTCTCCGAGGTGCTATTTGTGCCTGACCTTGAGCTCAGTTTGCTTTCTGTGCGTGCTTGCACACTGATGGGACTCTCTGTGGAGCACACTGCCAAGTCCGTGACTGTGACTGCCATTGACACTCGCAGCGTGGTTCTGTGTGCCTCTATTGTGGATGACCTGTACCGTGTCTCCCGGACTTTTGCTCCTTGCTCCCCCTCCCCTTCTGCTCGTGTTTTTGTCACTGGTGTCTTGTCTCTTGAGCACCAGCAATTGCTTCATCGCCGTCTGTGTCATGTGGGCTCCGACACTATGTCGAAGCTCATTCGGACACAGCCCGCTCTCGGTCTTGATGCGGCTTCTTTCGAGAAGCCGCCCAAGACCGACTGTCTCTTCTGCGCCGAGATAAGATGCATTGCTGCACCTACCCTCACTCTCGTTCTCACGCACTTCGCCCTCTTGAGGTAGTCCATTCAGACCTTCTTGGTCCTCTTCCTGTCGAGGCTTTGTCCGATAGGGGTCAATACGTCCTGACTCTGACTGATGACTCCGATGTGGTGGGTCTATAGCATGCGCCAGAAGAGTGACGCCGCTCTCGCGGTTTGCCTCTGGCTAGTGATGGCTGAGCATCAGTCCCACCACACACTACACACCTTCTGCTCTGATCGTGGTGGCAAGTTTCTAGGCGAGATGGATAGCTTCTTCGCTGAGCACGGGATTTTTCACCAGGTCTCCGCTCCTGCTACTCCTCAGCAGATCGGTGTTTCTGAGCGTTGGAACCGCACCATGGAGGATGCGGTTCGCGCTATGTGGTCTGAGTGCGGTCTCCCTGAGTCCTTCGCTTTTGAGGGCTTTGCCTACATGACTTGGGTTTGGAACCGCCTCCCGCACGGTCCCCTTGCGGACCACGTTACACTGTATGAGCTCTGGTTCGGCCACGGTGCTGACTTTTGTCTCGCTCGCGTCTAAGGGTCCTTGGCTTCCAGGTGGTACACCAAGGACCAGTAGGGGTCCAAGGTCTCACCGCAGGGTCGCTTGTGTGCCCTTGTAGGCATCTCCTCGTGATCAAAGGCCTGGAGTTTTTGGGACCTTACCTGTTGTCGCATTGTTGAGTAACGCGACGTGCTCTTCTTTGAGTCCCTCACCTACCACGATCTGACGTCGATTACATCGCTGTCTGTCACGCACATCCTTACGTGTGAGGATGGGGGAGTCTTCGCCTGTGAGCACCCCTTGCTGATGTGTCCGTTTGAGCTCCCTCCACTTCACGGTCTCCGGTTCTTGATGACCCAACGATCATCGCTGTCGGCCCAAAGACCTCTCTAGCACCACCGGCTTCTACCCCGGTTCCCTCGCCTCCCTCAGGTACCCATGATCCTACACCTGTGCGTACTCCTGTGTCCGTCGGTACTCCTGCCTCTTTGTGTGGCCCTGCCTCACCTGTCCCTATTGTCACACCGAGTCCCGTGTCTCCCACACACGCATCTCCTTGCACGACATCACTAGCTCCCTTGCCTCAGCCCTCCCCGGATGTGATTGTGCCTGTTCCTGAGCCTGAGGTGCGCCCCTCGAGCCCAGGTTACTCCCGTAAGCCTGGCGGTCGTCTTCGACCATTGGACTCTCAAGCTCAGCGAGCGTCTGGCCTTGCACCCAAGCGCTCCACTTGCAGCGTCGCAAGTGATGACCCTAGCACAAAGGCCCTAAGCCTGAGTGTCTGCACTGAGCATACATAGGTACACCCAGCGTGTCCCGTAGGGCACGATGTCATCACTCGCAAGTTCCACATTGCTTGTGATGCAACAGCTGATCTTGTGGTCGGCATACCTAGTACTGAGGCGTGCGCTCTTGCCTCACAGAGCTCTCCCTCTTTGGCGCCTGACTCAAGCACACTGAGAGAAGCCCTCTCATCATAGGATGCTGACGCTTGGCGTGCTGCCTGGAAGGACGAGCTTTGTGCCATCCGAGAGCACGGAGTTTACGAGCTAGTCGACCTTCCACCTGGGAGGAAGGTTTTTCAGGTCAAGTGGGTCTTTCGCAAGAAAGTGAAGCAAGATGGCTCACTGGAACACCACAAGGCTTGCTTGGTCATCAAAAGGTACTCTCAGATTGAGGGCATCGATTACACTGACACCTTCGCCCCTGTCGGCCGTATGACCTCAGCTCGAGCTCTGTTCGGTGTAGTGGCTCAGCATGACTGGGAACTACATCAGATGGATGTGAACAATGCATTCCTCCATGGCTCTTTGGATGAGGAGATCTACATGGCTCAGCCACTCGGTTTTGAGGACGGCGACAAGGTTTGGCGCTTTCACAAGTCCTTGTACGGCCTCAAGCAGTCTCCTTCGTGTTGGAACCAAGAGATCACTGGCACCCTAACTCGTGCGGGATATGTACAGAGCGAGGCAGACCCTCTCTCTTCATCCGCCGGATGCATGAGCGTTTCACCGCCATCATGGTCTATGTCGATGACCTTCTGATCGCGTCTCCTTCAGTGGAGGCCGTGAAGGAGGCCAAGGCCGCCCTCCAGACTGCCTACAGGATGAAGGACCTTGGTCCTGAAGCATTGTTTCTTGGCATGGAGATCGTACAAGACCGCAGACGTTGTACTCTGTTGCTGCACCAGGCCCAATATGCACGTGTCGTGGATGAGCGCTTCAGCGACCTCCTCGGCGACGTGCCCACGGCTTCCACACCTCTCACACCCGAGGATCCCACACAGTTGGGGGAGACCGTGGATGTGACCTTGTACCTCCGTCTCATCGGATCTCTGATATACTTGGCCACTACCACACGTCCGGACATCGCATTCGCCGTCAGCCTCCTTGCCCAGTTTTTGCAGGCTCCACGTGCTAGAGCCCTTCATGCGGTTGTGCGAGTGGTGCGGTACGTGGTCTCCACATCGTACCTTGGACTCTGCTTTTGCCGGCAGTGGTTGGTGGTCCTTGACGGCTACACTGACAGCGACTGGGCCTGGAGCCCAGACGGACGCATTTGCATCGGTTATGTGTCCCTGCTCGGTGGTACCACTGTATCCTGGCGCAGCGGGAAGTAGGGCTGCATTGCTTGTAGCTCATCGGAAGTAGAGTATGTCGCTCTGGGTGCAGGGGCTGCTGAGGCGGTATGGTTGCAGCGTCTGTTCCTTGACCTTGGTCTGTGAGTACCCGCCATTGTGCTTCGTTGCAACAATCAGAGTGCTCTTGCCATTACGGAGAACTCTGGTGTCTTCCATGCTGGCACGAAGCACATTGCAGTGGAGCATCACTTTGTGCGGGACCTGATGGAGCGACACGTGATTTCTGTCATTTAGGTTGGCACTGACATGCAGCATGCTGACTTCTTCACGGAGGCACTAGCACACAGAAAGTTCCTGGTGGCCATTCGTTATGTCGGACTTTGCCCCTTGCCTGAGAGTGGCTTAGTGTGAGGTGTTGTGGTGGCCATTCGTTCTGTCGTTGCACGCGTTGTTGTACTCGTTTCAGTGCTGCACGTGTATGGACATGCGTACCATCGGGTCATGGGGGAGTGTTGTGATTTCTGACATTTCTGTCGACCTGTACACTTTACTATGACCACTCGGCTGTGTCCATACGGACCTCGGCGGTACCGGTGCGTCATCTGGTGGCGGACTTCTAGCTTGGAGCTGACCGACGACTGTTCCAGAGCTTTGGACGCTACCTGGGACTTCCTGCAATTTTTCTGTAGCACGCAGGACTCTATCGGTGGACTGGCCGTGGGCCCGATTTGCATGTTTTGCATTGTGTGTCCACCGTTCGATGCCGGATGCATGCATGTAACCAGTCGTAGCGTCTGAATTATAATTCTACACGTCTAGGTTCAGACGTCGTAGCGTTTTGGCATGTGTGCGCAGAGTTACGACCAAAACAGTGGTTTTGGGCCGGTTTTAGGAGAGTTCTTGCAGTGCCGCGTGCGACACCCGCCGTGCGCCGCGGCAGGTACTTATACCATGGACCTGTCATTTGTCATTTCTCTCTGCAAATGCTATTGAAGCATTCAGACACTTTGCCTTGTGTCCCCTAGCCAAACTCTTGCCGTTGCGTGCACGACCTGTGACTGTCGTCACCGTCTGATCAGGCACTGACGCCTGATCAACGGGAGTGCTGCTAGGAAGCTTCTTTGCATCTTCTCTAAAATGATATGTTAGCACTGTCTATAGTCAAAAACAAAATGACAACGGTGTCCATGTTTCCATTGTGCGAGCGAAAAAGGAGTAACATGACAAATGTATCCACTATTCGCTCGAAGTATTGAGTCGTGAACGACCTGCATGTCCAAAACAACGTCACATGTTAAAAGGCTGTCTTGGAAGCCTGTGATTTGTTTCGTTGTTTATCGTTGTGCGGTGTGGAGTTCGTTGAAGCTGGAGGTATGCATGTAAACCTCTTTCGTCGCGTTGGAGGGGACATTTGCGCATCGCACGGAAGAGGAAAGTTCAATCGCCAATGAAGGATGGCCGAATGGATGCGACCAGTGGCAATGAGATGTTTTCCACGGTGGAACTTTCCCACGCCGTGCGCACCATCAATGGAAATTTGCGGCATGTGCCAACGTCCCCTTAGGGTCACGTGAATGTTGCCAGCAAGATTGCGATGTGGCCAAGAGATAACTTGTGTGGAACATGCTTTTGTCATTGCAAACTGTTACATTATCTTGAATGTCTTTCGAGGGTTTGAAATACACTTTATGGGCATAACTGTCTTATTATCATAGTGCTTTGTGTGTACTTTGTATATTTTCTACATGGCATCCTTATGGGCATTCGAGTTCTAAATGGCACTAACTACCTAGGCACCTCGTGCACAAAACGTGGATACCTCGTGCACAACAAAGGGCACTAAATACCTTGGATACCCACATTTGTTCCACCTCGTGAAGAGGTGCGAGATCGTTGACAGTGAGCGACACCACAATGGCCAACAAGGCCAAAACCCCCCAAGACGCGCATGCCATGCTATGAAAAACATATTTTCCCACCGAGGTATGAGAGCAACCAAGGGACTCGCATGGTACCCGTGCATCATGGGAGGTACATTGTGACATGGGAAATCGGCAGTATTTGTAACAAGACAGGCTGTCAATTCATAAAAGCATCGGCACCAAGACATGGACATGTTCCGGGCAAACCAATCTACGTGCTGGTAAACTTTCAGGATCCTTCAATCCCATCAGTTGGGTGCGCATTCAGCCATATGGTGTACAACACGTACTTACGAGCAGACGTCCTTGCAATATCAAACGTCATACCCCCCTAAAAATGGCCCCCGAACCCTATCAAACCAACTGAATTGCATTCCATATTACGCGTATGTTGGGCGACGATCCACTAGCAATTTGTCTCATCACCGATGTTGAAATCCATCTCAAACCCGTCAAAAACATGAAATATATGTCAACAGTGCCCATGACGGACACGAACCGAGGGTAGAGCTCTCATTTCGTTTTCGACAATGGGCACCGCTGTCATTTCGTTTTCGACTATGGACACCACTGACATGTTTTTTATTATGGAAACCGCCATCTTTTCATTTTTGACTATGGACACCGCTGATTTATCAACCCAAACGATGGATACATTACAACATTGTCCTTGGATAAGTTGCCATGCGATCTAGGGACGCCTTGCTTTGCTACGCCGAGTATTGTCAATGGCTGTGGACGCCTTGTTGTGGATAACAGGATGTGCCTATGACCAGCCAAAAGTCACAATCAAAACGATACTTGAAACACCCCTCAGTGAACAAGTCAAACTCCGAGTTACTTTCCCAATTTATAAAAAATAGTAATTTGTGTTTTCATTTCTGATAATTTTTGTAACATGTTTACATTAAATCATGATTTTCATGTTCAGGATAATCAATGCTTGCTTATGGGGTGGAAGGGTTTTTTTAAGCGACGGGCTTCTACCGAGCCTAGCGGAAGCGGGGCCTAGCAGATTCCCTTTGTGCGTAGAGGGAGCTTAGTTCCACCGACTATTTTGTTTTTTAGGAGTCGGTTTCGTGGACAGCAAAACGCCTCTTGGCGACGCGCGAACCAAGCTCCTCAGAAAAGTTTGCCAAGTTAAAGTCTTTGCATGACCCGAGAGCTGATGTTTTAACCTGTGATCCAACGCGAGGACCTGCAGTGGCGGGCCCATCAGTGCCGGTGTCCCCATTCTGGTGGCAATCGATGCAAGAGCCCGCCGACATGCCTCGCAATTCAAGGTCGCTTGTTTTTTTGCTGGTCGATGACTTTCCGTCGTTACAAAGAGTTAGTTCGCGACTTCGGTCAATAGAGCGGTTGGTTCCAGATTGTCCAGTCGTAATGCATTAAATGGTTTTTATGAGTATTCAGTACAAAATAGTTTGAACAATGTCACTTAACATACAAAATCCTTTGAGCGAAGAGGGTCTTTTGACGAGCATGTTGCAATGACTTCGGCCTTCGCCTGTTGGTCAAGTGTTATTGGCCGGATTGCGATTCTGACGAGCATGTTGGAGCCGGAGGGCCCCGTTGTTCCTCAGATTGGTCAGCCGAGCTCCACGATTGGTAAGATCCATAGTTGAAAAACTATTGAAAAGGATCGCCTTATCAAAATTTAAGACAAATGAGGGTCATGACGTCGAATTGCCATACTTAGTAACAAACCTGGCATAACCTATGTCACTTTGAAACGAGACCTAGACCGGCGCCTTTATTCGTAAAGGCCTGCCCCATTCCTTGTACGAGAATCGGGGGTATTCCCCGTTCGGTCTTCCGGACAGCGAGGAGGACTCCTCGCCGACCAGCCTCACAAAGGGGAAGCTTCGAAGAAGCTTCGTCCTTGCAAGAGGGCGACCGGATAGTTCCTCGCACTATCCGGCCATCGCTAGAGGCCTTGTGACCTCTAGCGGCGAAACACGAGCCCATCGCGCGTATTTGCGATGGGCTACGCTAGGCCCACGCACTCGCATTGGGCATGACCCAATGCGACATCGCAAGGAGTTCCCATCCATCATGGGGCCCCTTGTGAGGCCCCTCGCCATGACGAGGGGGCTCGCGAGGGGCCGGCGGGCATTCCGACAGGACCACCCTGGCGAGTGCCACCTCCACTAGGTGGCGTAGCGAACACGTTTTTTGAAACGTGTTGGCCACGCCATCGGACGAGGGGCGCCAAGTGATGGCAACATACCCTCACACGGGTGAGGATATTTTGCCACCACCTCCCCATTTTTAATCACGCCAGAAACTTAGGATTTTCAAGCGACAACATAATGTAGTTTAACGGGTTGACTCGATGAGAGAAATGTACCTCATCGAGCCGCGTCAACCCACCAAAAAAATGGAAGGATGGAATAATATCCTCCATCCTCCATCTTGGGTTGCTTTATGACGAGAATGGACTCTGCCCCCCGACCTTGGCCCGGGCATACTTGTGAGAGGAGTCATTTATGAGAGAAGTCAATCTTCACGACCTACCTGCGTGATTACCATGAGAAATGGGGTCTCGAGGGCTCACTCATCCACAATGGCTCACACCCCGTTTACCCGCCATCTTACATTGGTATCTATGAGCTAGTCATCACCCTTGGTGACGTCGTTGGATGACCTAGAACCTGCTGAGTCGCGACCATGAAGCTACAGCCGCCACTCCACTCCTCCTCACTCAAGTCCGACGGAGCACATTTATTGGCTGACGGCTCCACCATCCCTAGAATGGCGCAAAAGCACCAGACTCGACCGTTTTGGGCGACAAGGTCTTCAGTCGCGTTTTCTTCCCCCCGCCTTGCTGTCGCATTGCAGAACCGCCACAACGGGCTCGTTTCTTCAGAAACATACCCTGACTTTGAAGAGGCGCTGTAGGCAGCACACTTCTCCAACCGCTGCATGCAGCATACCGTTGGAAAACGTACGAGACCAAAACCTCCAAAATCAGTCGCTAATTTTTGACATGTTTTCTGACTACTACGGCCCCGGGACCAAAACCTCCAAAATTCAGGATTTTTCTTCCTATTTCAGCCAACAAAAAAATGTTTTGGTCCAAATTACAGGAGAAACGCTACCAAACGTTTTTCTAGATTTTTTTTGCCATGATTTGATGGTTTCCTTTTACTTTGAAGTTCATTTCATGAGTGTAAGGTGAAAA
Organism: Penium margaritaceum; assembly: GCA_023375785.1. Lineage (NCBI taxonomy): Eukaryota > Viridiplantae > Streptophyta > Zygnematophyceae > Desmidiales > Peniaceae > Penium > Penium margaritaceum. The sequence goes on along the minus strand of SZWC01013715.1, from coordinate 55,138 downwards.
GGAGGGATGTTTTGGCACTTTTTGTTTGCAAAGGGCGTGGAAATTGTAGAAAACCATTCTATCCCACTTCTATTAGCCAAGAGTGCTTAAGATAATTGAAAGAAATTGCTGATGCATCTACATTCTTCCTACCACCACACTCTCACTTAACTCTTATCCCCCCCTCCCTTCCCTTTCCTCCCTTCATCCCTCCTCACCAGTCATGGTGGGAGGTGGTCTCCCCATGTCCATGGCAGGAGGAGGCCCTCCAAAAACTCTAGCAAAGGAGAGTGGCCTAAGCGCATCCGGGAATCGTGCTCCGGGCATGATGTCACCGACGAAGAGCACTTGTGGGACAGGCAGCGGTCACGTCCCATCCGCCGCGTTCGCGAAGATGATGGCCGGTGGGAGCCCTATTGTTAAGGACATCACGAAGGGAAACGAGGAAGCCAAGGAGGTGTTGTCAACTCCATGCATTGGCGATAAGGCTGAGGGCTTTGCCAATGCCACTGCCATAGCGGACGTAATGGATGCAGAACCCATTATTGTAGAGTACACAGACGATGACGTTGGAGCAGATGACGACTGGCTCTCATGGGAGGCCCAAGATGAAGAGGACGATGATCCTCTCAAGGGCATTCACGCTGCCACCTTGGCGGCGATCAACCATCTTGTGGACCTCAAAATCGATGACTTTCGCACGGTAGGAGCTGTTAGGGCTTCGGCCATAGAAAAGGAGAACGGTGGCCCTAAACTACACGCTGGTCATACATCCCGAGACACTGACCCAGATGGCATACCAGTGGGTGGTGACGGGAGGAAAACGCTGCCTACCTCGGAACGTGCACCAATCCCACAACCCTAGGATGGTCCCTTGGCTCGCCTTGAACAAGGAACCCCTAGAAAAGCAGACTCATGTGCTACAGCCGCCAATATGACCGTCGTGTCTGATGCAGGCCAGGGATCGCAAAAGGATCCAACGAACATCGCTGATGGACTGAACCTTTTGCGAGACGCCAAGGCATACGAGGATTTTCTCGATGCTCTTAAGCGTATGCAGCTCACCAAGAGCGTGCTTGCCCTCATACAGTTTGTTCGTCCAGATGCATTCAGCAATATGCTGAACATCATGGGTACGTTGGTGGCTGGTGGCATGACCGACAAGCCTGATCCCGCCCTTCCATCCCAGGGTCACAAAGCTAAGCATCTATTACATGATGATGCTCACCGTCTGATGGATGACACCAATGATGATCGGTCGACGGGCCCGAGCGGCTCTTGTCGTCTTCATCAGGCTTAGAAAGCAATAAGCGAAAAACAACATGAGGATGACGATGCAGCATTGGACGCTGTCTTCTCAAAAGCTCTGAAGTGCATGAGCGTTTATCCCAAGTTTGGCTTATCCAAGCACATGCACTTGGCCACTTGAAAGCCATGCATGGAGCTTTTTCTTGAGCACCACAACATCAAGCAACGAGCTTGGGTGCCTTCGGGCTAGCTTGCCTTGAAAGTGTAGCCCTCTCATTGGTGAAAAACTGGCTGAAAGTGTGATACGTGGAAATACCTCAGTCGGTCCCCAGACCTCACTGGGAATACCTGTGTAAGATCCTCATGGACTTGTAGAGTGGGGAGTCCATCTCCTAGCAAGCGTCCAGGCATGTGTCGAAAATCCACCAGGGTGACCGCAAGCTTGTAAAATACCTCCAGGATTGGGACAACATGTTGGACAAAATCACTGATGAGTACCGTCATCCCATGTGGAAAATTATGGAATGGCTTACCAACACCCTTTCTAACAATTCCCTCGCTTTTTCTTGTACACTAAACCTCCAAGGCAAGCCTTGGACCAGTTATGCTGAGCTGCGTGACTTCATCCTTGTGAAGTAGAACTCCATGCCAGCCGAATATGGAGTAAACACACGTCACGACCAGCATCACCAGCAGGAAAGTAACAAGTGCCAGCACTCTTTCCAACGTGGTGAGAGTAAGCTCCCTCGGCACGGATCGGGCAACCCCAAAGCCTCTAAGCCTTAAGACAGCCACAAGGAGCGTACGGATGGCAAGGCCGAGACAGGCACCCTCACTTGCTACTACCGTGGGAGGATTGGGACCTATGCGTCTAAATGCCGCAAGCGCCAGAAGGATCGTGCTGGTGGAAACACCGATGAACAGGGAAAACACAAGCAAGACAAGGGACAAGGAAACCGCCAGAACGCCAAGGGCGTGAATGGTGGTCACACACCAGCGGGTCGTGGGAAGGGTTTTTGTATGCTCTAATTGCCAGTAGTGGACAACCGCTAGGGGCTATGGCTGAGGAATACTTGGATGTTGAGCATGCTTTCATGTTCCAAGATGATGATGTAAAACAATTGGAACGCCTCTCTCGGGCTTTGTTTTCTGCGGTTTTCTGCTCCCCCATGAGCAATGAATCTGCATATCTCTCCCCCATTGTCCGCAATTGCATCTCATCAATGATAAATGCTTGCAAAATCATACTTGCTTGATCATAACCACATGACAGAAAGCAAACCAAGTGCTTGAGTTGGCAAATCTAGCCTACAAGATGAATTCGCTCACACAAGTGACTGTTGCAGTTCCATCCTTTGCGAGTCTCAAGAAAGAAATCATCAATGGATGACCACTCTTGTGTGATGTAAACAAAGGACAGCACATGTGGGAGCAAGTGGATGACTCTATTGAGCTTGTGGTAGCACAGAGTATTTTTGTGTGTACCACTTGCAAGCCAAGCCTCCAAAGAGCTTGTTCACACGCTCCTCACATGAAAATATGACAATGCACTTCGCAGATCATCTGGTTGGGATACGCTTGCAAGTCCTAGTTGACAGAGGTGCCGATGCCGAGCTCATTTGTGCATCACATGTGAGACAGCTAGGATTGGAATGCACGCCTTGTGAGGGAAAAGTCACTGTCAGTGACGACCGTGAGGTCGATGTACTCGACACATGTCGGGCAAGACTCAAGCTTGGAACTCTCACGAAAATCATCAACTTCACTATCATTGACCTGACAGATCATTTTGACGTTGTTCTGGGTGATCCTTAGCTTACTGAGCACAAGGCCAACATGAGTTGGGTCACAAAGACGCTCACCATACAAAAAGGCAAGCGTTCCTTCACGCTTTTGCCTATGGATCACTCCAAGCCTTCTCATAAGAGTGAACAATCCACCCTTACGGTGCTTCAAGTGAAGCGATACCTGCGTAAAGGGCACACCATGTTCCTAGTGCAACTTCGTAAGGTCAATGACGACGATCCATCGTCGTGCTCAAGTTATTCTCTCCTTGAAGAATTTTCTGACGTGTTTGACCCACTCCCGGATGGCCTACCGCCGGAACGGAATATTGGTCATACAATCACTCTCGAGCCTGGAGCCATGCCATCGTTTCGGCCCAAGTATCGCCTCGGTCCTCTTGAGCGTGAAGAAGAATGACAGATCAAGGAATATCTAGCCAAGGGATGGATTGAACCCAACAGCTCTCCATTCAAAGCTCCTATCCTCTTTGTCAACAAGAAGGATGGAGGTTTGCGCATGTGTGTCGACTACCGTGCATTAAACACCTTGACGGCTAAAAATTGTTACCCCTTACCCAGGACCGAGGATCTCTTTGACCAACTTCAAGGTGCAAAGGTCTTCTCTTTCCTTGATCTGGCTCAACGATATCACCAAATTTGGATCATTGAAGAAGATTTTCCCAAAACCGCGTTTCGTACACATCTGGGACATTATCAGTTCTGAGTGCTGAGCTTTGATCTTACCAATTCCCCATCAACATTTCAAGCCACAATGAATCACATTTTTTGTGTCCAATTGGACAGAATCGTCTTGGTGTACCTTGATGATATCCTGTTATCTCAAAAAATCATGAGGAGTATGTACAACATCTCTGTACTGTGCTCGAGATCCTCTGCAAGGAGAAGTTATTTGCCAAGATGGAGAAGTATACTTTTGCACAACCTGAGCTGCAGTGTTTGGGCTTTATTGTTGGCAGCAAAGGAATCCAAGTGGATCCTCGCAAAGTGCAAGCTGTTGTGGACTGGCCTCAACCATCCAATGTGGGTGAAATACGAGCCTTCTTAGGCTTGGCGAATTACTTCAGTCGCTTCATGCAAGGCTACTCTAGCCTTGTTGTCCCACTCAGCTCTCACACGTAAAGACGTGAAATGGACATGGTCTGATAAGTGTGAGCATGCATTTTTACGTGTCAAGGGAATTCTGTCATCTGCACCTATGTTCGCAATCCCGAATCCCGAAAGACCATACGAGGTGCTCTCTGATACATCTATCATGGGGATAGGGGCTGTCTTTATGCAAGAAGGACAACCGATCGCATATGAGAGTCGCAAACTCTCATGTGCTGAGACACGCCACACCACAAGCGACCAAGAGTTGCTTGCGGTAGTTCATGCCTTGAAGGTTTAGCGTCGTTGCCTTGAAGGTGCCGAGGGTGGATTCATAGTGGTTATAGACCACAATCCCCTGGTGTTCTTTCAGTGACAACCCAACCTTTCTCGGCTACAAGCTGATTGTAGTGAGCACTTGAGCATATTCCAGTTTGAGTGGGAATACCGACCCCGTCGTACAAATGTGGCAGACTTGTTGAGTCGCACTACGGTCAACTCGGTTCTCACCACACTTCAAGCAAGATCACTTCGCACCAAAGACATACTGGAATAGGATGTACCCATGTCTGATAACCCTCTACGCCAACCACCAAAACTGACGGCACATTTCACACCATTCTTGCAACGTATCCGCATGGGATACTTTGATGACCCATGGTTTGACCAAGGTAACATTGACCGATACGACTTAGTAGAAGCCTCTGGTCTCTACTGGAAGGGTAACTTGGTGTTTGTACTCAACTCGGAAAGCTACGTGATGAGATCCTTTTTCAGTTCCATAATCGAGCAGCAGCTGGCCACCTTGGTGTAGCAAAAAATGGAAAGGCTCTCTCTGAGCATTATTGATGGCGTGGATGGTCGTACAACGTACGCAAATACATCCAAGCCTGTGACTTGTACATTCACAACAAGTCGAGCAACAAGGCACCAGCAGGATTGCTTATGCCCCTCCTAGTGCCTAACTCCTCATAGGAAGAAGTGAGCATGGATTTGATCACTGGCTTACCTGAGATACATTGTGACCATGATGCTGTCCTCGTGGTGGTCAATTCTTTGACTAATATGGCACATTTCATGCCCACAACCGCGCATGCCACTGCCGAGGAAACACCACACATCTTTTGGGACACTATTATTCGACAGCATAAGCTGCCTTTACGCATTATGTCTTCTCGAGACGTGCGGTTTTCAATTAAATTCGCGCAAGCCCTTGGTGTGATATTTGGCACCCGTGAAAAGATGTCCACTGCTTTTCATCCACAAGAGGATGGACAGACTGAACGGATGAACCAAATTCTAGAGTAGATGTTTCACATGTACGTGGATCCTTCGATGGATTACTGTGATGAGTTTCTCAGTCCGACAGAGTTTTCTTACAACAACTCTGTTCATGAATCCACAAATTCAACACCGTTCTTTCTGAACTACGGCCGGCATCTGATGGTACCCATCTCCTTCGTGAGGCGCGGGAGCAGCGGGAATGAGGTACCCTCCACCCAGGCCTTTGCCGATCGAATGGATACTCTTCGTTGTGAAGGACGTGAATACCTCCATGCATCAAAGCAGCACCAAAAGGACTATGCCGATCCTGGTCAGCGTGATGTCACATTTTCTGTCAACGACCAGGTTCTTTTGAGCACAAAGAACATAACATGCGTCTCAAGATGCCTGGAGTAAGGAAGATCCTCCCTAAGTGGGTCGGACCATTCAAGGTCACTCACAAGATTAGTGAGGTTGCTTACTGTATTGCTCTTCCAAAGGTCATGAAGATCCGTGACGTGTTTCATGTCAGTCTTCTCGTACCTTATGCAACATCAGAAATAGTTCAAGCACTGCATGTAATGCTCACAAGGGACGGTCAGTACGAGGTACATGGGGTGCTCCAACACTGCGAACGTATACGCGGTAAACGTAATGTGAAGGAATATCTTCTGAGTGGGGGCGGGTGTGGACCTGAACACAAGATTTGGGAGCCTGAAACTCGTGTCCTGGCCGCTATGATCAAGGAATATTAGCAAGACCAGGCTGCTCACGATCGTACTCGTGCCCTTGGGGGTACCACCTTGGCACAAGCCCTTCACAGGGAACCTTCACCTGTCAGAGTCCAGACAAGAGCACAACGCCGGCGATCTCGGACGCATGGGGACACCCAGGCTTATGGTCGCAAGGATGCTCCTCGCAAGAGGGGGAGGAAGCGTTAGCCGTGAAAACGTTTTATGTGAACTTGGCTAATCTATGCACGATATTGTGCTCGTGAAGGATATCAGTCTCAATCTTTTGAGCTTTTCTCTCCCTGTGCAATGGCGCATGATCCAATGGATGCACCTAATAAATATTTCGTTGACCAGCAAAGCATGTCTCCTTCCATCAAAAACCATTCTAGACCCTCTTGAACAGAGGACGGTTCATTGTAGAGGGGGAGGAATGTAACAAACCTGGCATAGCCTATGAAACTTTGTTACGAGACCTAGACCGGCGCTTTTATTCCTCAAAGCCTGCCGCGTTCCTTGTAAGAGAATCGGGGGTGTTTCCCGTTCGGTCCTCTAGACGGCGAGGAGGACTCCTCGTCGACCAGCCTCGCAAAGGGGAAGCTTCAACGAAGCTTCCTCCTCGCAATAGGGCGACTGGATAGTGCCTCGCACTATCCAACCGTCGCTGGAGGTCTCACGACCTCCAGTGGCGGAACACGAGCCCATCGTGCGTATTCGCGATGGGCTACGCGGGGCCCACGCGGTCGCATTGGGCATGACCCAATGCGACATCGCAAGGGGTCCCCACCCATCAAGAGGCTCCTCACAAGGCCCTTCACCATGACGAGGGGGCTCACGAGGGGCTACCGGGGGGCGTTCCGATGGGACCACCCCGCCGAGTGCCACCTCCACTCGGTGGCATGGCGAACATATTTTTATAATCGTGTTGGCCACGCCATGGAACGAGGTACGCCGAGTGGTGGAAAAATACCCTCACACACGCGAAGATGTTTTGCCACCACCTCCCCATCCTCAATCACGCCAGAAACTTTGGGTTTCCACGTGGACAACATAATGTAGTTTACCGTGTTGACTCGACGAGAGAAATGTACCTAGTCGATCCGCATCAACCCGCCGACAAAATGGACAGATAAAATAATGTACTCCATCCTCCCTCTTGGGTTGCCCAATGACGAGAATGGGCTCAGCGCCCCGACCTTGGTCGGGGCATACTTGTGAGAGGAGTCATTTGTGAGAGACTTCACTTGATAGCGAAGCTAATCTCCATGACTAACCTATGCAATTGCCATGAGAAATCGGGTCCCGAGGGCTCACTCACCCACAGAGGCTTGCACCCCGTTTACCCGTCGTGCTACATACTCCTTTGATTGTTACCCATGATCACGGCCGACCGTTTCGGGGAGGGGGAGGCTTCTTTAGCACCAAGGAAGGAGGTCTATTTCACCTGGCCAATTGGTATGCATGGCTTGTTTCTTTTAATTTTGAAAAGGCGTGTGTGGAAAAAAAATGGTAAAGAACTTAGGAAAAGGCTTAAGTGTGTCGAAAGTTAAATACTGCTTGAATTCCCCTTTCAGGTGGCATGAAGAATGGTTTGGCAATATAATAAGGTCTGTAAATACAAACCGTATTATACAAAGGGCAAGATTTAGCAACAGAATGAGTTGATCTATCCCAACTTGATCAGATCCAACAATTTCTAGAAACAATTGGTCAAAGATTCTCAATGAACGTATCACAATGTTATTAGTAGGCCCATCAAGAAACCAAAGAAACCTAGAAGTATCCTTAAGAAACCGAGTAGAAAGACATTGTTTCAAACATTGTTTCACTCTGAAGCTCAACGACGCCTAATCAATAGACATCACCAACACCTCATCGGATCAGGTCAACAATCAAGAAGTTGTTGTGTTTGATTCCCGTACCTTAATGGTATGAATCCATGAAGCCAAATGAAGCCTGTAGGGAAGCCACCATCGTATCAAAGAGAAATCCAACAAGAAATCTTTACTGACACATCCCAAAATGCCAGAAGACTTCATATCTTCTACGAGCACACCAATCAGAAGCCTTACCTCCAAGTCATCAAACTAGTCTCTCAAATATGCAGTGAAGAAAGTTACTCACTCCTCCAAGCAGAAGGATAGCGAGCAATCCATCCAGTGGAAGTCCTCCAACGAGGAATGAAAGAGAAGCTATCCACCAAACCAACGAGTAAGTGAAGACAACTCTAGAGACCACCGATGAGTGAACCTGTTTGCAGCTCAGGCAGAGAGGACCAACATAGAACACCAACATTACTGTCACCCTTAATGCCCTTTTTTTAATCATCACTCATAGCTTTATTTCCACCACTCTTGTTGTCATCCTAGTCAAGACCTTCCAAATACCAACACAACACCAAGAGTTATACGCATACACAATGCACACACATGCCAAACGTGTAAAAGCATTGCAAGAAAACACATGGAAAACATGTGTTGCAGGCGCACGCTTTGCATCAATGGATAAGGGATGTACATGTGATGTGAGTCATCCCCGTCTGTTTGTATAACTTACTCTGACCACTGGGCCGTGTCCATGCTCTTGAAGATCTTTGTCGCGGAGCCATCTGGCGGCATAATGTCGTCGTATGGTGGTCCGCCCACCAACCGTTACAGGACAGCTACCAGGACCCCACGGATGCTTGTTGGAATATTCTGAAGATTTTCTATAGCCTCAAGGATTTTCTTGGTGGACTGGTACATAAGAAAGCCAAGGCGTTTTCCTAGGTATGCCAATCTGGCCCAAGGGCATTGTACATTGCCTTAAACTGATCTATCAAGTCTAAGGATTCAATCCTTGCCTAACTGTCTTTTGTATTTGAGGCATAATTTTGTACATGTCCATTCGATCTTACAAGTCTTCTACAGTGCACCTTGGTACAAACGCTGTCGATAGAATTAAACATTGAGAACCTCGGTCACTAGCAGCGACCTTGTCGCTAGGAGAGGGTCGTGCAACATCTCAAGGGCTAGCCCACACACCAAGGGTTTGTGGGTGTGGGATTTATCCCAAGGCCTCGGCGTGTCACCGTCATGTCGGGCACCCCTCGGTTCACATTTACAAAAGGTGAAGGAAAGAGAAAAATTAGAAAGGGGAAAAGAGGCACGCTCAAACACCATTCAAGGAATCCCTCCAAGGCTGACATCAACATCCAGTCTGCTGACATCAGCAAAACCTTGCTCACATCAATCCTGTGTCTTCTAACATCATTATTGCCTTAGCACAATTCTAGTCAGGACTTTGTTTTTTTGAGTTTCAAGCCCTCATGAAATGATGTTGGATCAACGTTCTCGCTTCTTTTGTCGGTCACCCCATGGTGAGCAGCAGCCATGGAGTTTGGCGTTGACAAGGGAAAGGGGACGGCTGACATGGACTAGTCTACTTCGGAGGTGATGAGTCAATGCATCTGTGCCATAACCGACCTTCAGCAATAGTAGGTCCGCTAGAGTCCCATGTTGGAGCGGATTCAAGAGCTGTTAGTTACACGTAGAGATGGTCCCCTGCAATCCTAGCAATTTGGAGGATTCTTAACAGCGCGTCTTCAGTCCTCCCAAATTTCAGACTTACTAGGATACGCCAGAGTGTGGTGACCGTGGGCTGGGCGTGTTGCCAGAACATGGCCACAGAGACTGGTTGATGGGCCCACACACTAATGAGATCCGGGGACTAGCATGGTGGGTGAGCGAGTTGCGACACACCCCCTTGAGATCACCTCCAATACAAAACTCAATAGAACACCCAGCAGCACACCAAGCATCGTTACATCCCCCTCACGACGGGACTATCCTTGGTGTTGCTCCTCTCAGCGAGGATCCCATCCTATCGCGTGGACCAGATGTGATTGCCCTCTATGCAAAGTGAAGGCCAAAGGACTTGGAGATGCCTCTTCCATGCTACTCCAGGAATGACGACTTTGACTTACAGGAGATTATGTTTCAGGTGTAGGCTAACGCAGAGCGGATCTGGCCTTACTACTTGAGCAAGTACCTGACAACTCACCCGCGTCAGGTGCAGACGACAGCGCATGAAATGCTGGCCTTCTGTATGTGGAGCCAGGGGAGATGGTTGTACATGGTCAGGTGAGAAGCTTGGGCAGATCTGCCTCGGTGCGAGGAGCTAGCCCTAGCAATCTTTGCATATGAGACCCATGCGACGAGGCTGCCTCACCTTGCCAAAGTGGACAATCTCTGACAGGGAGCGTCAGAGTTTGGAGGCAACCACTTGAGGCATGCGATACACATCTACACTCACCAGCTCACAGTGCTAGGCCATTGGAACCATCTTGGAACACTGTGACATCTTCACCGGCATTGACCGCCGCTTTCTTCAGGCCATGTCTCCTTGTCTCGAGCTTCTCCTGTGGACGCAGCGAAACTTCTTTGAGAAGATGCCGGCTAAGGAGGCAAATGGAGCACATCAGTCGAGCCCGTTGTCATAGTGACAACGGCGACACCCTCAGCTTTCTCTTCATCCTGTGCTGCCTTATCGTGCTCCTCCTCCTCCTCCTCCTCCTCCTCCTCCTCATCCC
>SZWC01013715.1:5089-24834 GCA_023375785.1 Penium margaritaceum | reverse complement strand
TCTCTCTCTCTCTCTCTCTCTCTCTCTCTCTCCCTCTCTCTCTCTCTCTCTCTCTCTCTCTCTCTCTCTCTCTCTCTCTCTCTCTCTCTCTCTCTCTCTCTCTCTCTCTCTCTCTCTCTCTCTCTCTCTCTCTATCTCTCTCTCTCTCGTGTCACGAGTAGGAAACATAGTGCACAGAGTGTAAGTAGTGCAAAAAGTGTTATCCCAATAAAAATGCATTGGGAAACTTGGGGTCTTTGCTGGTTTGTGGCGGATTCAGATTATTTTGTGATTCCCATGAGTGGAACCATGATATTGTGCATAGTGGAACCATGGTTCTAAGGAACCGTGGTTTTGTGATTAGGACTCGCGGTTCCGGTTCCAACCCATGGAATGGTCTCAAGATTCCGGTTCTCTTTCAAGAATCAGGAATCTGGCATGGTGTGCACCCTTACGTATAGTTAGTCGGTTAAAGTTCCACATCACCCACGGACGAGGGCCCGTGCGTAGCTTAGTAATGTGCTATGCACATGGGACACAATTGGTGGCTGTAAGACCCTTCTAGAGCGTTGTTGCACCCTTGAGGGTTTTCCAAGAGGATCCTCTCAAGTGTGCAATAGGACTTCCCTCATTTCTAAGACATCATGTGTAACAAGAACGATAAGAGTCGGGTGTTGTAGGCAAAGCGTGTAGAGTGTTACACAATGTTCAAGAAAAAGAGTCCACCCTTTTATCTCTTAAGAAAGACTGGTGAAGTATCCTGATTATGGATCATATGAGAAAGGTATTTCATGAGGTTGGCAATTATGGAGGTCTACAATGGCATTCCCTAAGAATATTGGCCATCATGAAGGTTTTCTTTGTAAATCATTTGGGCTTTACATACCAGTTTTGCATAGATGATAGTAGAACTAAGTAATTGTTTCCCACAATCTAGATTCTATTGAATTTTCTTTGCATAGAATGACCATGGACACATTTGAATTTCTTCACTCTTTGTGTTCGGGATGAGCTCTTTGGCAAGTCTAGGAAAACAAGTGACTATAGGGGTTAGACCCAACCTAAAGCAAACAGACGGAAAGCTTGGCCCATTTGGCCAAAATCACATAACATGAAGGTCTCTGACCCTCAAGTCATCCCATCCGTTTCTTTATAGGCTAGGACATGTTCAATCCATGTGACACATCGGTGTTAAAATGAACCCACACTTGGTGTCCACAATGGATGTCAGACGCTCTGATACCAAACATAACATATAGATAGGATGCTTGGCCCACTAGGTCAAAACCGTGTTACTTGAGGGTCTCCCACCCTCAAGTCATCCCATTTGTTGCCCCAAAGGTGAGGACCTGTTCAACCCATGTGACACACTGGTGCAACACAATCCATAGTGTTAATTTTTTCTATGACTGGTGTCACTTGGCAGATTCCGTGATGTCTGGTATGTTTTTCTATAAAACATTATTGGATTTTCAATCTGACTGTTGAATTCTTGACGGAGCCATACATCAATAATCTTTGCTTCCTCATTGGTGGGTCGTAAAAAATGACCAATGCACCAATCAAGTATTCTTGCAACATCAAATCTGATTTTAACCAGCGTGCCCACACCTACTCATTTAGGAACGGCATGCCCAGACTATTCTATTGTTGGCACTGCGTATCTAGTGTCCGACAAAACGAAGACAGCATACCCGAGTCTGATGTTTACGGAAAGGTCCATGGTAAGATTTAGATGTTAGAACGACGTACCCATACCAAAACTACACGATTATTTACGCTCAGCTGAACACACCTCCTCCTCAACCACCTCAACCACCACCTCCTCCTCCTCCACCTCCTCCTCCTCCTCTTCCTCCTCCTCCTCAACCTCCTCCTCCTCCTCCGCATCCACCCCTCCTCCTCCTTCTCCTCCTCCTCCTCTAGATCTGCCCCATTTTGGCCTTCTCTCCCTCCTCAATCACATTGGACTCCGCCTCCTACTCCTCCTTCTCCTCATCTTCCTCCTCCTCATCTTTTTCCTCCTCCTTTTCCTCTTCCTCCTCCTCCTCTTCTGGATCTGTCCCTCATCCTCCTCCTCCTCCTCATCCTCTTCCTCACCCTTCTCCTCCTCCTCCTCCTCCCCCTCCAGATCCTCCTTATTTCTATCTTCCCTGCCTCCTCATTCACACTGGTCTCCGCCTCCTACTACTCTTTCTCCTCCTCTTCCTCCTCCTCATCTTTTTCCTCCTCCTTTTCCTCTTCCTCCTCCTCCTCTTCTGGATCTGTCCCTCATCCTCCTCCTCCTCCTCATCCTCTTCCTCACCCTTCTCCTCCTCCTCCTCCTCCCCCTCCAGATCCTCCTTATTTCTATCTTCCCTGCCTCCTCATTCACACTGGTCTCCGCCTCCTACTACTCTTTCTCCTCCTCTTCCTCCTCCTCATCTTTATCCTCTCTCTTTTCCTCTTCCTCCTCCTCCTCTTCCGGATCCACCCTTCCTCCTCTTCCTCTTCTAGATGCGACCCATTTTTTACTTCACTTCCTCCTCATTCACATTGTTCTCCGCCTCCTATTCCTCCTACTCCTCCTCTTCCTCCTCATCTTTTTCCTTCTCCTTTTCCTCTTTCTCCTCCTCCTCCTCTTCAAGATCTTCCCCTCCTCACCTTTTGGAACTGTCCCTCCTTTTTCTCTCCCACCTCCTCATCCACCTCCTCCTCTTCTTCCTCCTCCTCATTCAAATGTCTTGTCGTCATTGTCATTGTCTTCGTTATCGCCGTTGGCGGCATGGTTGTCGTCGTTGTCCTTGCCGCCGCCATCATCACCACCGTTATCGCCATTTTTGTTGTTACCATCATCGTCATTGTCGTCTTCATTGATGTCACCACCGCCATCGTCGTTGCCATCACTGTCACTGCCGTCGCCATCGTCTTTGTTATCATCATTGTCGTCACCCCCGTCATCCTCCTCTTCCTAATCCTTTCTTCTTTACCATTGTTTTCTTGGGTGCTTTTGGTGCTGGTGATCCTTACTGGAAACATGGAGTACCTCTCACAACTTTTAAGCATAGTGACCTCCAAAGTCGGGAATATTGCGTCTCAGCGTGGCAATTTTTCTTCTCAAGGAAGTCAAGAGGTCGAGACGCAGCATGAGGTGGAGGTGAGGGAAGAGGTAGATGCGAGGGTCAAGAACAAGGAGGAGGTGGATGAGGAAGAGGATGAGGAGGAGGTGGAGGAGGAGGAGGTCGAGGTGGAGGACGTGGATGAGGAGGGAGAGGAGGAGGAAGAGGGCAACGAGGGGGTGTGGGTGAGGAGGACCGCATGGAAGAGAGAATGGAAGGTGACGAACATGTGAACATTTGTTTGGAGTGGACGAACGGAGACCGCAATGTAAGGAAACAGTGTCACTCTTGGCGTGTTGTGGAACCCAATCCTAATGCAAAGCCGAAGGTTCAAAAACTACATGCAGGCACAATGTTTCCATCAAAGGGGGCCCTTGTCCATGCCATACAAGACTTGGATGTGGCGTTGAAGGAGATGATCCCAGTGAACAGGTATGTTGGCATGCGTATTGTGACACGTGAGACCTCGATAAAAAAGGAAAAATACATGTGCCCAATTTTTGTGAATTTTTTTCGTGTACTACGAGTGTTCTATCCTTCATTATGCAGGACCACATAAACCTGCTATCGCACTCACTGGAAGCAAAATAAAGCGAAGGGGTGCAAATACAATGTGTCATCCGTGCTTGATGGCGATAGTGGAGAATGGCGAGTGACAAAGAGCAAGACGAAACACATGTGTAAGGATGGGTCTTTGCGTCACCATGCATCACGTCACGTCTCATGGATCAAGAGTCACTTACATGACATGATTAGGAGCTCAAACCAAATGCTCTTTGTGAGATGATTTGGCATAAGCATGGGATTCACGTTCCTAAAAACAACGTGGAAAAGACACATGATAAAGTTTTGGGATGTGACTTGGGGAGAAGCTGTCTAGGCTTAAAAAAAAATCAGCCCTCAAAGGGCGATTGAAGGAGGAGGATCCATCAAGATACTATGTTCTATGGGAGGAAATAGTTGGGAGCTAAAAAGCAACTCATTTCAATGGTGCATTCTTTGTTGCAGGAGCTTGTCGTAATGCCTTCACACATTGGAGGCCATGGGTAGCGGCAGATGGTGCACACACCAAAACATTACGGGACTAGGTCATCTATGGTGCATTGACGATGGATGCGAATGGACACACTGTACCCATTATAATTGTAGTAGCCGTGAAGGAGAGTAAGAGGGTTTGGAAGTGGTTTCTTGAATGTTTGGAGGAGGTCTTCCCCGACATCCACTCTCACAATGTCACTTTTGTGTCTGATTGGATGGAAGGCCTCATAGGAGTGGTAGAGAGAGTCATCCCAAAAGCTATCCATGCATACTACACACATCATTCAAAGGAGAATGTGGTGAAGAAGGGAGGGGCTGAAAATCGGGAGATTATGGAAGAGGTGTTTTGGAAAGTTGCACGGGCACTGTCAGAGAGAGCATTTGAGAGGGTGATGGAGAAGCTTGAGAGTGTGTCATGTGAATGTGTGACGCTGCTATGTGTTGTGCCACCAGAATACTTTGTAAGGTATTTCCTTCCCTTTCCAAGGTTTATTCAAGACACTTTCAATGTTGTAGAGTTATGGAATCGTACGATCAAGAAGATGATGGAAATGCCCATATTGGATCTTTGCTTGGCTATGTATGACAACGTGATGGTCAAGTTCAAGGAGTAGCAATATGAGGCCACTTCATGGTGTCGTGCACTTTTGGAGACAAATCCGCAACCGTTAGAGAAGCACCTTGCAAGTGGGCTAGACAAGAAGTGGACCGATCTCGCTGAACTTGCCGAGTCATTGGAACCACGACTGTCCACACCAAGGAGGAAGAAGGTGTATCGTGAGCGGCAAGAGTATGTTGTGGATCATGACACACGTTTGTGTGATTACCTAGACTTCCAAGATAAGCAGTTCTCTTGCATCCATACTGCGAGCATCATCTTGCATGGCGAGCTCACTATGCAGCTCACAGATTTCATGCATCCTTCATGCATGATGAAGACATGGGGGATTGTTACCCCTAGAGTATTCCTTCCATGACTTTTCATGATTTAGACATTTCACAAACTCGGTGCTTTGCACCAAAGATTAAGAGGAAAGTTGGGAGGCCAAGGCATAACCGGCTTCAACAACACTCTGGTGGAGAAATACTGAAGTGTAGCATTTGTGGAGAAAGGGGACACAACTGTAGGAGGTGTCGTGCAACATTTGATCTTTTTTCACATGAGTTCACCTCTACATATGAAGCTTCTCCTTCTGTTCCGTGTGACACTCCCGCCATGCCACCAACTGACCAGACAGAACTGGATGCTACAACAAAGTTTACATTCTTGTTTGCTTCCATTGTTGCTCCATACGCAGATGGTGGTGGGACATGGCATGTGTGGATGAGAGATTTTTTCCTTTCATACCATCATTGACATTGTTTTCTAGATAAGGCACCCTGACGTTACTTGTTTGCTTGTTTTTCTAGTCACTAAAGATTTCAATGTTGTGACTTCATGCAATTCTGTATGCATTTGTTTTGAGAGAGTGGGTGCTCTCTCGAGATTAAGCTTTAGTGTCTGGAGAGCACAGTCGCAGCGGAAAGATAGATTTTGGAGAAGTCTGGAAACCAGAGCTGGAAAATACAGGTTGATTACAATGAATAGAGCACAAGGTATTTATACTTTTTGGCCGGCTAGTTCTAGCCCTGGTCTACTCCTTTTGTAGCTTGCTCCAGCAAGCTACTTGCACCTTGTACCCGGTGCCCTACTTGCACCTAATGCTTAGTGCGAGAAGCGTCCGATCGTCGAGCGTCCAGATGGACGGTTTGCCTTGGCCCAGCGTGAGCCACCACATTAGCACGACGTCTCGTACGGTCGCTGTGGATGGCTCTCGACGGTGGGTGCGGTTGCCGTCTTGTACACGCCACTGCATGCGCTGTGACCTGTTGTATGGTTGCAGCCGTCGTTTTACTGCCTTCGATGACCGCATGCGTTGACGGGGGCTCGCCGCCAAGAAAAGCCCACGACGGGTGGCGTCGCCATCACGCCACTTGCCGAGAGGGTGACACACAACCGCGTGTTGCGTGTTTGGAATGAATCCGCGATGTTGCGTGCAAAGCACCCCTAGCTACGACGTGATGCTCACATTGTCGCTCGCTCGCTCGCTCCTCCTCCCCCTCGCATCGGTGGTGGAGCGGAGGTGAGCTGGACCGCTCGCACGGTTGCCGAAAATGGGAAAATGGCCAGCATGCCCCCAAAACTCGGACAAGCCCCGAGTATGCCAAAAAAATCAGGGGCACCTCATTACATTCACACCCCCCCCCCCCCCCCGGTTGGAGGTGCGACGTCCCGACGCGCCTGAGATACTCTTGGAGAACAGTGTTGGTACCTCTGACATAGAAGTTGGCCTCTTGTTCTAGAGAGTTCTGCTCCGCCGGATACCCCTTCCATTGTACCAGAAACTCACGCCGTCGTCCCCTCTTGCGGTCTGCCAGAATCTTCTTCACCTCAAACTCTTCACTTCCTTCAATGTGGACAGTAGGAGGTGGAGCTGTCCCGCGACCCAGGAAGAAGGTGTTGGGGTTGCGATAGGCACGAAGTAGGGAGATGTGGAATGCCGGATGGATGGTGTAGTGAGATAACAGCTTGAGTTTGTATGAAACGGCCGACCGCTTCTCCAGAATGCAAAAAGGACCCACCCATCGCGGTTTTAGCTTAGGACTCCCAACTCCCATCAGCTGTT
This sequence comes from Penium margaritaceum, assembly GCA_023375785.1. Classification (NCBI taxonomy): domain Eukaryota; kingdom Viridiplantae; phylum Streptophyta; class Zygnematophyceae; order Desmidiales; family Peniaceae; genus Penium; species Penium margaritaceum. Next base: position 18,053 of record SZWC01013715.1, on the reverse strand, counting down.
GGTTAGCAGAATTCTGCATCATCTGATCTCCCACTTGCAACTCCTCCACAGAGCGATGCTTATCAGCTTGCCGCTTCTGCTGCTTTTGTTCCTTCAACAGCCATTGCCGCACCACGTCCCAAGTGGTGGCAAACCCTTCAGCAATTTGCTGCAAAACCGGAAGAAATGTTGTTGTAGCAAGGGCGGCTGGTCTGAGTGGCTGGTGGCCATAGACCACCTCAAACGGTGACTTTTCTGTTGATGTTGACACTGCTGTGTTGTAGGTAAATTCTGCCACTCCAAGCTTCTCCTCTCAACCCTCTCCATTCGATGGGACCATGCTCCGCAACAATTACTCCAAAGTTTGGTTCGTGCATTCTGTCTACCCATCGCTCTATGGGTGATATACTGTGGTCATTTGCACCTGTGTGCCCAGCTTCTCCATGAGATCTTTCTAGAATCGCGAAGTGAAGCGTGGATCGCGATCTGAGACCACCGACTACGGCACTCCATGCAACTTAATGACATGACTGAGGAGGAGTTGAGCTGTACCGGCAGCTGTGCTGCTCTTAGAACATACGATGAAATGTGCCATCTTGAAAAATTGGTCCACCACCACCAACACCGTGTTGTTGCCCTGCTGCGTCAAAAGCAACCCGCCAATGAAGTCAAGCGAGATGTCTGTCCATGGCCTCTCTGGTACAAGCAATGGTTACAGCTCCCCAGGTGGCTTGGTTCTCCGCGCCTTGATGCGTTGGCACATATCGCAACTACTCACAAACCTCTTGCAATTAGTTGCCATTGATGACCACCGGTATTGGCGTGCCAAGGCTTTGAGCATTTTGTCGAAGCCGAAGTGACCCAAGCAGTGGGTGTCATGCGCCTCCTCCAGCAACAACTACTTCAATGGCACATGGTCCGGCACAACAATCCTCTGCTCTTGCCCCCTTTGCCAATATGTTCCATCCCACGTGGCGTCTTTCAGTGCTCCACCCCTGAACTCACTGCCCACACCGTAGCCGTGCTGAAACAAACTATGCATGACTGGAGATCCCATCACCACTGAGATGGCATTGAGGCTCAAGTCCGGCCTCTGCAACAGAGGATCTGTCGGGTTCACCTTCCCAGGCTTGTACTAGATCTCGTAGTCAAAACACCCTTCTAAGAACTCTTTCCTACAAGTCTGAAAGCGACTGAGGTTTGGCTGCATCTTCAGGTACTTTAGGGCGTAGTGATTCGTGAAGACCACGAAGCGTCGCGACTCGAGGTAGCACCTCTAATGCTTGAACGCATGGATCACCGCTAACATCTCCTTTTTATGGATTGCATAGTTCAGCTCCGCACCTTGCGAGTTGAGTGATGCATACGCAATCAGCTGTGGCCCCTTCCCATGATCCTGCATCAGCACTGCCCTAATGGCATAGTTGCTTGCGTCCGTCGCCATGACGTACTCCTTGGATGAATCCGGATGCACCAGGACTAAAGCGTCACACATTGTAGCCTTGAGCTCCTAAAAGCTCTTCTACTTCTTCACGCCCCATTCCCACTGGTGATCTCTTTGTAAGAGCTGGGTTAGCGGCACACCCTTCTCTGCGTACCCCCAGATAAATTTTTGATAGTAGTTGACAAACCCGAGGAAGACCTGGATGTCACGTACGCACTTTGGTGTCGGCCACTGCTTCACTGCTTCCACCTTCCTTGGCTCCATGCGGAAGCCCTTGCCGCTCACGATGTGCCCAAGGAACTCCACCTCTCGTTTATCAAACTCATACTTGGAGAGCTTCGTAAATAGCTTCTCTTTCTGAAGAATGTCCAGCACCTGTCGAAGGTATTGCTCATGCTCCTCTAGAGTTTGGGAGTAGATTAGGATGTTTTTGAGGAACACCCCCACAAACTGGTCCAAGTGAAGGTGAAAGATCTGGTTCATGATGCTCGTGAACGTTGCAGGAGAGTTGGTCAACCCAAACGGCATCACGAGGTACTCAAAATAGCCGTACCGCGTACGAAACACCGTCTCCTCCACATCCTGCTCCGCAATCCGGATCTGATGGTACCCGGAGCGCAAGTCAATCTTGCTGAAGTACTGTGCTCCCCTTAGCTGGTCAAATAGCTCCTCGACCCTTGGGAGCGGGTACCAGTTCTTGATTTTTACGTTGTTGAGTGCGCGATAGTCCACGCACATCCGCAGCTCCCCTGTCCTTTCCTTCACAAAGAGGACCGGTGCAAGATAGGGTGAAACCGATGGTTTGATGAACCCCTGCTCTGTCAACTCCTCCAATTGCTTCTTCAACTCACCCAGCTCATTATCGCTCATGCGATAAGCAGCCTGCACTGTTGGAGGTGCTCCGGTAACTAGATCAATTCTGTGGTCGATGTCCCACCTCGGCGGTAAACCCCTTGGAAGTTCAGTAGGAAACACGTCACTGTAGTTGGCCAACACTTCCTTGGCACCTTCCGACAGCTCTGTTGCTTGTGCTTTCTGCTGCTCTCCCTCTATTTGCTTTACCTCTACTGCTAAAACTTCCACCTCTTGAGCTACTACCTGTTGCCGCACCCACACAAGGTACACTTGGTCCCCCTTACGCTTATAGCGCTTCAGCTGCACGTAACACAACTGTCACAACTTGCTTGCCTTGCAGTCCTTCTCCTCTGTCCACAATGGCAAAACAATTTGCTCCTCGCATTTCTTCACTTTCACCTGGTTGCGCACCCAATCCACAGCATGATTCCACCGGTGCAGCCAGGCACGTCCCAAAATGGCGTCGTAGGTTTCCATCGGGTACATGCGAACGTTTACCTCACACAACAGCTTGCCCAGACAGATCCTCAGAGGCTTCAGAGGTAGTCCAAACTCCAGCTCCCCTTGCACCATCTTGGCCGTAATTGGCTTCCCTGGTAGCCGTGCAAGCCCCAACCTCTTTAGAAGCTCGTCGCTAAAGAATGAGTGCGACGCGCCACAATCCAGCTATGCTTTAATCTACCGACGAGTCTAGCACCCCTCGCCATTTGCAGAACCAGCCGAGAAAATTTCGGCTTTCATGAGGATCCTCGAAATGCTTCCGCTTCCTTCGCTCCTTAGTAATACACACGGCATCTCCCTAGTTGTTGAAGGACTTTTTGGGCGGGTGCTCACTGATGCGGACAAAGTTTTCCCAGCAGTTGGCCACCCGCCACTCACTACTGGTTGCCGTTTCCCTGCTGCTTCTTATTGTAGTCCTTCTTGTGGTGCCCATGCTTCCCACAGATCCAACAGTTCCCACCACATGGCTTACTCTGCTGCTGGCCTCCTTGCACTGCGTTGATTTCCATGGGATTAGCTTGTTGGTATTGTGTTCGACGCTGGAAATCTTCCTGTTTCTCACGAAAACCCCCTCGATAACAGCGTAGCGCGTCAACGCGGTCAGTAGTGGCCACCATCTCCTGGAACTCTGTGATTCCAATGAGTCCCAGCGTGCATTTAATTTCTGCCTCAAGCCGTCGTGGTATTTGTCTGCCATCTCCTGTTCGCTCATGGCATTCATCTTTGAGCACAACGCTAAGAAACGGCGTGTGTACACCTACAATGAGCCAATCTGCTTCAGCTACTTAAGCTTTTTGCGTGCGACCATGGAGGCATTCACGAGATCAAATCGATCTCTGATGGCTTGCTTGAACTGCTCCCATGTCGTCAGCATGGAGCTTCAACTTGCCTTGCGCCTCGCTGCTACAACACATCATGTTGTACAGCTACGTTCCCACCTCCTACTCAAGTGGCCATCATGTTCAGCTACCTCCACCACTCCAATGCTGGTCCGCATACCAGTGTCACCGCGAATGACACACACACAGCATCGTCCTCTTGAGGGTGACCCAGAGCCGCAAAGTAGCTGTTCATCCCAAACAACTAGGTCCGTACGCTCGCACCCTTGACTGAGGGATAGAACGCTTCCAGAGCCTTTGGCTTTGGTCTTGGTGGCCTCCTTGACCGGGCCGCCCGAACTTGTCAAGCGTCAATCCCGTCCCGCAGGTCAGCCATCTGCCAATTGAGCCGCTCTTTCTCCAGTTTGAGGGCTCCCAGCTGCTCTACGATTTGCTACAGGGCCTGCTCCATGGCTATGGATAATTTTTGGCCGTAGTAGATCCCCAGAATAAAGATTGACAGCGTTTTGGCAGCAGTCAAAACTTTTTTGAAAGGAATTCGGAAGTCTAAAATGAAAAACTAATGTCTTCGAAGTGCGTAGGATTTACCTGTCACCTCCCCCGCGCGCACGGTAGGCCGTGTGGACACCCTAGAAATATAATTTTTTTTCTAGGGGTTGGCTCATGCGTTGGATTGGAAGTCTGGTCTAAGTATCTTCCTCCCGACCATCATCGACGTTGTCCGGCGTAGTTTATGCCTTTGCTCCTTGAAGTTTGGCGAGCTCTGGCAGCGCTTCTGCCCAACAAGTAGCTCTAGCACTGATACCAGACGTGAGAGTGGGTGCTCTCTACAGATTAAGATTTAGTGTCTTCAGAGCATAGGCATAGCGGAAAGATCGATTAAGGAGAAGTCTGGAAACCAGAGGTAGAAAATATAGGTTAATTACAATGAATAGAGTACAAGGTATTCATATTGTTCGGACGGCTAGTCCTTTCTACTACTTTCTCTACTCCTTTCTCAGTTTGCTCCAACAAGCTACTTGCACCTTGTACCCGGTGCCCTACTTACACCTAATGCTTAGTGCGAGAAGTGTCCGACCGTCGATCGTCTAAATCGATGGTCTGCCTTGACCCAGCGCGAGCGGCCGCATTAGCTCAACGTGTCGTACGGTTGCCGTGGATTGGTCTGGGCGGTGGATGCGGTCGCCGTCTTGTACACGCCACCGCATGTGTTGCGACTTGCCATACGGTCGTAGCCGCCATTTTGCTGCCGATAATGACCGCGCGCGTTGTCAGGAGCTTGCCGGCGACAAAACCCCTTGACGGGTGGCGTCACCATCACGCCACTCGCCAAGAGGGTGACATGCAACCGCGCGTTGCGTGTTTGGAACACACCCACGAGGTTGCGTGCGAAGCCCCCCCAGCGACGGCGTGATCATCACGTCGTCGCTCCCTCGCTCGCTCCTCCTCCCCCTCGCATCGGCGGTCAAGCGGAGGTGAGCTCGACCGCTCGCACGATTTCCAAAAATCGGAAAATGGCCAGCATGCCTCCAAAACTCGGACAAGCCTCGAGTATGCCAGAAAAAATCAGGGGTACCTCTTTACAAGTTTCATAATATGAATAGGTGTAGCCCTACACTTAGAACACATTATAGAAGTATTTAAAAAGACACGTGCAACATGAATATGACAGCTATACTTTTGTGAATGCTAGAAATGAGTTGCAAGTCTTGAATTTGAACAACATGATGTTTTTCACATAAAACCGTGTCTTATGTGATTTATACTCTTGAAACATTAACCTTGGTTTCTAATTTCCTTCTGACATGGTAAAAATAGTGATGTAGATGGATTCTTCCATACCAGCTTTTTTATGAGTTGCATAGTAGAGCATAACAAGCAAGATCATGACAATATAAATGTCGTATGTGTATGTGAAAAAGGCAAAATGGAGAAAACGTTTTATTTCGTTTACATGTACTATTTGTTATAGAACATGTGAAAATTCCACACCATGCATTTTTGCAAAAAATAGGAGAAGATGATGTGTAAAATAATGATGAAATGTCTTTTTAGTGTTTTAGAGAATTCATGACATAAGTCATGACTAAACCGTAATTGAAGCGTTTATTCATTTGTAAAAGTTCTCCTTTGATTTGCCTTTTAACTTACATGCTTATGAATGAATCTGAGTTGAATATGTAGGCATTTTACTTCCTCAAGTTATTTCTTTCCCACCTTAGTAAGGTGCAACCAGTGGTTCAGAAAAAGAAAACCAAAATAAGTCATGCCCAGTTCTGGTTGGGTGAATTGTTACACTTGTTTTGGTGTTTTTCATTCAGCGCTATTTTTTTCTCTAGAAGAAAAACAACTATTTGGACAAAGAGGACAACTATATAGACAACAAAGGCTTGTTCTTTGTTTGCTAGTGCATGTTTGTCCTATCCTCAATAGTTCACAGTCAAGAGTCCACTTGAGTTTCCCTCCTGAAGTACCTTAACATGGCAACAGGTTTGCGCGACTCCGGTGTGGCGGATTCCTGACGCGGTTTAAGTCTTGAAACTTAGAAGACGTGTGTCTACACTTGGTTGCTGGTTGTTGACGCAGATTAGGTCTTTGTTGCCTGGATGAACTTAAGCATGAGCTAGTTGACCTCCTCCCTCGAACCGTGAGTGCCCGAGGATCGAGCGCCATCTAGCGGTGCGTGCGAGAGTCTGAAAAAATTCGTGGCCACAAGCTTGTAGCATTCGTGTGTGTTTCCATAAATCATGTGATGAGCTTCGAAGGCCAAACAAAGTTTTTGTTGAAACTGGACAGTATGGATGGGCAGGGTTCGTACAGCCACCCATCGCGATGACTTTCCTCCCGAATCGACACTGGCCCACACCATGGAGCGATGGGCATGTAATGTAGCTTGGTTTCGTGAACATAGCCGACAGTCCATCTTTTGTTTGTGGCCATAGACTCCATCGCAAATTTACATGCGTTTCTCTTGTCCATCAAAGCCGATCAATCCTCAAGGCTGATGGGGTTGGATGGTGTCTTGCACGCGAGGAACACGATTACGTGATGGATAGGTCTAGAACGTCACATTAAGCGGGAGCCAATATCTGTGGATGCATGAATGGATAGGAAGACCTAGGCCATTTATTCTTGGAAAAAAATTCTATTTCCATGTTTTATCTAGGCGAAACCAGGGGGAGCCCCATCACGTGATCTATGGTCGATGTCACACCGCCCGGTAGGGATTCCGAGCCGCGTTTCGAGTTAGTTGGATAAAACGTTGTCAGTCGAACCGCCGCTGAATCCATGTGCTTGTTTTTACTTCGACAGTGACAACATCAAGGCGAGCCACGTCACCGCCTGCACGACGTCACTCCAATTTGACGAGAATGGAAAAAGATAAATTTCAAGATATGCATGTTGCTTTCAAGCGGATGGTGCCATTGTGATGATGAATGAAATTTTACGTGGAAAAGTGTGCACTATCGAGTAAATCAAGCACGGTCAATGTGGTTTGTGATGAAGTAGTTGATTTGCTTTAGGAACTCAGCTTACCGCCAGTTCCCGCGGTGACTTGAGCTTGTTTGTTGTGACACCGGCCTATGGAAACGCACTATGGCGAGGAATCAATGCCCTGTTATTGGTTGTGATTTTGGGGCTTCAACCGGTACTTGCCCAATTTATTGATATTTCATGATTCTGATGTGATTCTCACCTCCGAGGTCACCTATTGGAATCAGCGGCAAATGCGATTAGGACCATTTGACTCTGCGCGGTTCATACTTAACGAAGTTAGTGATGGTCGTCCCAATTATGCGGGGCTGCATCCACCCCATCTTTGGGGACTTGCGATGGGAGACAGCGATTCGGATAGTCATTTTTCGGCCACATTGGTTGGATACATCTTTCAGTTCAACAGGTGCTTTTCAACTGTAGATTGCATCCCATTTGGGCTCAAGCACAATTTCAAATTAATAATTTGATATTACGTTAGGATTTGAGCCATTTGTTTTGATTGTGACTTTTGATTCAAGAAATGTATCTCGAACTCTCATGGAGGCCTGCCCCGTACGGCATGTGAAGCGTCGATGTCCAGTTAATCGAAGGTTAATTACTCCATAATCACCGCCAAATGTACCCGTGGAGTGGCGGTGTCGCGCATATGAGCAAGAGCTCGCAAAAATACTCACAACCAGTCGGACTTCGCCCCACGCCAAGTGACGAAAGAATCACGAGCAGTAATAGGGCGTCGGTTGAAGCCTTAGGCCTTGAACCGACACTCTTGATTTTGATTTTGATTGTATGATTAGGTGACGGGATGCGACACGACAAAGGGTACTACGAGGCTACGAGGTTGTTGACGATTGCGCCTTTTGCTCCTTTGGTGTTTAATCCTACAATCAGTTGATTCCCGCCGATTGATAGTGATGTTATTGCTGAGCTGGTTGACGTGGCGTGTCTCCAACATAATAGGACAATCAGAAAGCTACAAAATAAGAAAGAATCAATCGAAATGCCCGTCATCTTTGACTATACATCAAATTAAGGCAAGAAAATAGATTTTGACAAATCTACACCGACATCGACGATACTTATCGCCTGAGTAGTGAAATGTGTACGTTCACTGATTTTTCATATTCACCCGCGCCGCTCACAGCCCGAGCCCGACGCCAAATCACCTATCCACTCACGATTAACCGTTGCGAGACGGCGGAGCGGCGACCTTGAGGTCTTTTCGTGAAATCAGTGTTTTTCCCCCTCACACACGGAAGCGAAAACGCGCGAGATCCATGGGATGGGATGTGATTTCCTGCTGATTCAAACCGTTGTGCTGCTGGCGGAAAATCATTAAACAGTGAGTATTCGAGAGGGAAATGCCTAAAACCCTAGAATAAATTGTAGAATAACTACGTCGGTTCTTTGCCCTATTCCGCTTGTTGTAGGAAGAGCGGATAGGCCGACGCACTGCCATGCGAAACGAGAGTGAAAGTTGCAGATTGCCGTCTCACGCTGCCGTTGAGGCGATGAACCGACGCCCGGTTACTGCTATTGATTCTACGGTTTCATCCCGGACCCGCTTGATTTATCGCGTTTTTATGATTGTGTTTGATTTTTCGCCTTGGAGGTCACGAGTTCGAATCAGCGGCAAATTCGATCTGGCTGATTGGCAGTCGCGCAGTTTGCTTTCTGAAAAATCAGCGATTGAAGTCTTGATTTTGCGGGATGATGTCCAACAACGACGACAAGCCGGATCGCCAGACCTTGCGATCGTCGGACCAATGCCTCTCGTGCGGTTGCCCCTTAGTCGTTTTTCTTATGGATATTATTGGATCAATCGTCGGTTGCGATGGGCTTTCGTCACTCGTCGATGACACTCCTTTTCAGCTGAAGCGTGATTTCACCTACCAATTTCATATTACGTCTTGATAATGGGCATTCGTTGTGAATCTGCGTTTTGATGCACGGAATGATTTTGCAACATCCGTGGAGACCTGTAACAAACAGATGGGAAGCTTCGCCCACTGGCCAAAACCGCGGTAGTTGAGGGTCTCCGACCCTCAACTCATCCCATCCGTCGCCCACAGGCCAGGACCCACGTTCGAGCCACGTGGCACACCTCGCGCTACATTCCTCCCACACAGGAATGGACCCGCCCACGGTGTCCACAATGGGTGTCGAACCCCGGCGCTCTGACACCAAATGTAACAAACGGATGGGAAGCTTGGCCCACTTGGCCAAAACCGCTGTAGTTGAGGGCCTCAACTAGGTGGGAGACCAATGTAACGAATTGGTGCGGGAAGCTTGGCCCATTGGGCCAAAACCGCGGTGATTGAGGGTCTCCGACCCTCAACCCATCCCGACCAATCGCCCACAATCCAGAACCCGTCCAAGCCATGAGGAGAGGCCGGCCCACGCTACACTTCTCGCTCCTAGGAGTGGACCCGCCTTCGGCGTCCACAGAGGGACTCAAACCCTGGCGCTGTGATACCAATGTAACGAATTGGTACGGGAAGCTTGGCCCACTGGGCCAAAACCGCGGTGATTGAGGGTCTTCGACCCTCAACCCATCCCGACCAATCGCCCACAGTCCCGGACCCGTCCAAGCCATGAGGAGAGGCCGGCCCGCGCTACACTTCTCCCACCTAGGAGTGGACCCGCCTTCGGCGTCCACGGAGGGACTCAAACCCTGGCGCTCTGATACCAATGTAACAAATTGGTACGGGAAGCTTGGCCCACTGGACCAAAACTGCGGTAGTTGAGGGTCTCCGACCCTCAACTCATCCCATCCGTAGCCCACAGGCCAGGACCGACGTTCGAGCCACGTGGCACACCTCGCGCTACAAGACCTGCCACGTAGGATTTTTTGGGTGTCTATGATCAGTTATTTGGCGGTTAATCACACAGTAATCACCGCGTAATGCAGCCGGGGAGTGGCCCATTCGCGACCGCGAGGTGTCGCAGATCTCTCGCAACGTCGCTACCCGCCAATGGATGCCTGAATCACTAGCAGTAACAGGGCGTCGGTTCAAGCCCTGAGGCACTGCGGTGATGTCGGGGCCGTACCCCTTCGGGCATCCGTCGCGAAGCCAGCGTATGCAGTCGTTCTGAACGTTCTCTGTGAGGGACTTAAGATTACCCGGCGGCCACGCGACGGTGGCAATAAGTCATCGCAGCAGTGTACTGGGGCAGCATTGCTCATCGCCCCTCCTGTATTGGGTAGTCGACAAGTCTGCAACAGCGACGGGGGAAGAAAAAGACATTGATGCTTTAGACGAGGGTGTGGTCGCTCGTGTGCTGCGATCTAGGCCGGTGTTCTGATCTTGCCTAGTGATCTGGGAACAGTCAGCGCAGCACAGCATTGCGCAGCCGTGTCGCGGCTGCAGCGTCTCGACTTGGCAAGGAAGACGGCGGCAATGGCGTCTCAAGGAGGACAGGTTCAAGCTTCCCCGGCTGCTGCTGAATCGGCGCCTGGAGCTGCAGCGACGTCTGGTGGACCAGCAGCCTCTTCGGCCGCCTCCTCCTTGTCCACCACTCCTGCGGCGTCGTCTACTGCGGCAGCCACCCCAGCAGCAGCGGCTGAAGCAGGGGGGAAGCACCACCAGTTGGATGAAAAGGAGCTTGTGGTGCCTCAGGGTGCAGATGGAGTGGCGTCTGAGCTGCCCGTCATTGCCTACACCGAACAGGTGCGTTGCTATCTCGTGGAGTGGCTTAGGGTGGGGTCGGGGGCGGCCTCGGGGCAAGGGTGGGCGTGAGGATGGGGGCAAGGGTGGGCGTGAGGATGGGAGCAAGGGTGGGCGCGAGGATGGGGGCAAGGGTGGGGGTAATGGAGGAGGGCCCTTCTTGGCTCAGCTTGGTCAGCGTTGGCCAAAGTAGACGTGCCATGGTAGCTACTTCTTCTAGCGGCCGTTAGCCGTACGACCAGACTCGGCTGAAATCTCAGTTGCATCGCAACTGAGGCAGCAGGCCCCCTGCTGCTGCTTCCCTGGGAGCAGCAGCGGCTGCAGCAGCAGCTGCCGCCGCCAACGCCGCCGCCGCCGCCGCCGCCGCCGCCGCCGCCGCCGCCGCAGCAGCAGCAGCAGCAAGCCAATGAAACCATGTCTTTGTGGACGCCAAGATTGTGCGATCAAGGGATCAGTGCTTCGAATGACAATTTTTTCTCATGCTGTGAAGACTTGTTCCGATGAGCTTTCAGTTGGGGAACAAAGTCTCTGTGTGGTTCGTGGGAGGGCAAATCAGACCCTTGTCATTTACGACGCGACGTTTCCCCACTTATTGTTGTTGCTGAGCATCTAGTTGGGTTTTCTCCTGCTGCTCGGCTTGCTTCTTTTGTAGCTGACATTGGAGCTGCCTGAAAGACTGGACTGAGGTTTCCTAAGCTTCTCAGACCGTCGTAGCCGCCTTGCAATGAAAAGACACACGGCACAAACCTTATGTGCCATGCGGCGCAACCACTGCATTGCATATTGCATGAGAGCGTCCTTGCTCTAGAGACAATGACGTGACACAGGACGTTTGTGAATCATTGGTTTGCTTGTGCTCGAGCCTGGCTCAACCGGCTTTGTAGAGAAGAAAGAACAAACATCATGAAGCTGTTGTGGGAGCCTTTGCAAACATGGTTTATCTCCTGCATGAATGGAAGAAAATTGAAAATTGAGCTCATTTTCTCAAAGGGCTGCTTGGTTGATTTATGCATGGATGGTCCTATGCTGTCGTCTGCAATAAATGCAGGTGATCGCAGAGAAGGAGGCGACCCTCAGAAAGTGAGTGTGCCGTGTACATGTGACTGTCTGACCATGCACACGCACGCACGGACGCGCGCACGCACGCACCCAAGCACGCATGCACACGCACACACGCACACACATGCATCAGTGTTGACCTCGACCTTCGACTTTTGGTCAAAAAGTCGAGGTCGCAGGGTCGACCTTCAACCCTGGGTCGCGACCCCGACTTTTGAGGTCGAGTCGTCCTCACCGCGGCGGACCATGGTGAGGTCTGCGCACCCACCAGAAACAGCCGGCGAACTGCCAGCAGTTATTTTTTTTTTCAACCCATCGTACCCATCGCGAACACTGTTACTGCTGTTACTGTTACTGTTACTGTTACTATTACTGCTACTGCTGCTGCTACTGCTACTGCTGCTGCTGCTGCTGCTGCTGCTTCTGCTTCTGATGTTGCTGCTGGCCATGCTGCGGAAGGAGAAGCAGCAGAGCTGACGGCCGAACGCCGGGAGGTGGACGACGTGACGATGGGGGGGCAACAGCGGAGTGAGAGGAGGCCGACGGCGGAACAACGGGAAGTGGACGGTGTGGTGGGGGGAGGTGGACGGCGGAAGGGGGCTGACGCACGTCCAGTGACGCGCAATCCAGATTGCGCGTCACCGGACGGCGTCAACCCTCGCAACTGCCAGTTCGCACTGCGAACTGGCAGTTCGCTTCGCGTCCACTGACGCGCTGGCCTGCCTGCGCGTCAATTGACGCGCAGGCAGGCCAGCGCGAGTGGACGCCCGTGCGTCTCTTGACCTGCGCCAGTACCTGCGGCTGTTTTTTTTCCTATCTGGTCAAGCAGGGGGTGGGGGGATTACCAAGACAGATGAGTTGGTGCACCCGGGTTCCAACACCCACACAAATTATTCACAGGCATGGAAGAGTATTCATCATTCACAAACATAGTTTGACATCATTTTTTAAGAGAACTCAAGAAGGGGATCCCACCCCTGAAGTTTCGAGAAGTTTTGAAAACTTTTTCGCCATCGATCCTTCGACTCTACGGACAGGCCCGATTACGTAGAGTCTACCCTTCGACTCTACGGTCGACCTCGACCCTGCCAAGTCAACACTGGTGTGTGTGTGTGTGTGTGTGT
>SZWC01013714.1:18044-30815 GCA_023375785.1 Penium margaritaceum | reverse complement strand
CCCCCCCCCCCCCTCCCCCCACCCCCCTCCATGTGCATACCAGAGGAGGTTGGTCACATGAGTGAAGACAACAAGTGTTTTTCCGATTTCTGATTCAACACAGGGACGGACATCATGCAGTGAAAGTGTGTTTTGCTTGAATTTCCGGATACACGATTACATGGCTTCTACAACACTCATTTCATTCACAAACTGGTCTACATGGCAGCCAATCAGGAGCAACTTCTTCCACTGTCCAATTTGATTCTCAATCCTTTCAGTTAATGCAAACGCTGAACCTGGTCGTTGCACACGGTGTTAGACCGTTGTCCAGTCTTGCCACTACAAATATGGGTAGTGGGCGCATTAGATGTCATTCTCCCGGCTCCTAGCCGTACTTAACTCTTGCATGCCACCTCTGGCCCTGGCCTGGTGAATGTTTCCCCAAGCTCCCGTTCATGGGCCTTGGCTGCTGAACACAAGCCCAGGCTGCTGTCTGGGCCCTGGACGGCTGAGTATGGTGTTTTGCCTCCAGCTTCTACTTGCGTTAAGATTATGGCTGCTCATAAGATTACTGCAGCAACAACTCATTACTGAGCTCATGAATGGCGCCATGCATCATGGGGTCGTGCTGCATCGCTTCGTGGGTCGGACGAATCCTCACCTTTGCCGCCAAAGCAAAAATGGCGCAGGACGTAGGCTTGTGGGTCTGGCAGTGCGCGTGTCAAGGCGGTTAGCACTCGTAGTAACATAAGATCGGTTGCCGTATGAGGAGGCGAGCGGAGGTAAAGTTCCTCCAACCCGTGTTCCGCCGTCTAGGATAAGAAGATTTCCCTCCAAGTGAGGAAGTCCCTCGCCCCTAACCGTGGAGGGGAAATTTGTTTTTGGCCCGGCCCTAGCTGTGCCATTGCAGTAATGGTTAGATGTACATTAGGGAGATCACGGTCACCACTTCCGACACCACCATTTCCGGCAATGCCAGGGGTGCCAACACCACCGTTTTCCCCATCCATCTCACTCATATTGCTTGGAATATGGTGCCTTAGGTCTCTCTAGCTGCTGACGCAGCTAGGGTGGGCCACAAAACGTTCGGCAGCAATTCGCCGAGCCGACTTCAAGCCCATTTTTATGCCGAAAACCCGAAGCTCTATGGGGAAGCCACCTCAGACGTCCTTGGGCCTTGCAAACCCAAAACCGCCACCTCAAGCCCCTTTTCCATCCCCTGAGTCGCGGCTGGGCACCTTGGGCGGTTGTTGGAGAGGCATGGGACCTGATCTTGATGGCGGATCTGTGCGTCCAGCCTCAGTCACGTGTGTGTAGTCTTTCTAAGGCTCTCGCGCCCCCATAGACCCGGTTCGGCAACCTCGAGATGCCTTTACGACCTGCTCTGACCCACCAACTTTCGCTGACATGGGGTGCGAGTGGAGGCCAATCCCGTCTTTAGCTCCTACGGTCAGCATTGGTCCCTCTCAGGCCCATTGATTAGCTCTGATACCATGAGAGCCACATTGCGCATCCAATGAAACAAACTACTTGGCAAACCATGGAGTCCAGTAAATGCTATGCTAAGTCTCCGAGGAACAAGGTAGCTCCTTGTTATGGGTTGAGACACGCTAATCGAGTCTCACCCGTTAGCTGGCGGGCAAGGCTCGCCGGCGCTCCATCTGGCACGATGGTGAACTCATCCAAATTCCCCAAAACCTCGCATATACTCCTGCAAGGTCCTAGGCTCGGCCAAAACAGGCCACATGTAGTAAACTTTGTTTGGTCTTATGAAATAGATGAAAGAGGGACTCATCTAGGCCATCTAGCACATCACTTACAATATGTCACAATTATAAAAGACACATATAGGTTTTGTTGGTTTTGTCGCATCTCTCATTGTGCTCTGTTGTGTCCTCCCGGCTTGTGTACATCGGCGTGCAGATGACTGACGGCGAGACTTGTCGTTGCTAGAGTGTCGTCCGTTGGAGCAGACACACGCTGAGGCCTACTCGCAGTTCGCTGGAGCCTCCTCCCTCCGGCGATGTGCTCAGCTCCATCGGCAGGCCTCCTCGCCGGCGGTCACTGCCAACGCAGATGATGTCTGCATGCACCCAGCGCTATTTTTACTTTGCCATTGCGTCTGCAGCTTCATGCTCCGCCTAGGGTCCATGTCTCTTGCTGCATTGCATTGTTTGGTATCATGGACCGACGTAGGCACTACCTGGGTTCGGGCAGCCATAACTCTTTGTTGAAAAAATTCTAGCTGATTCTGACCGCACGACTGCGTTTGCAGCATTGGTATTATGGTATGGTCCAGTTATCAGGCTAAACGGGCGACGCCCGGGTTTTGGGTTGTCAGGCGTCTGGCAGGGCTCACTGAGAAAACCCTGCCTGCCAGAATATAGGTCTAGGACTATTTTCTGATTGGCTGGTTAGCTGAGTAACAAGTTCTACACTAGTGGGGGGGAGTTAGAACTTGGAGGGATCTCCCATTGTTCCTCATTCTTCATTCCTAATCAGTCACTTTCAGTTTTCAGCTGCTTTCTGGCGCTAACACTGGCGCGCGCATTTATGAGTAACAAACCCAGAGCTTCCAGACTTAGTCTCTAGAGCAGCAGACTGAGGGGGCAGCAGACTTAAGCAACGAGCGTGGAAGCCCGCACGCTGCATCAACAACGCTGCTGCCCCAACCTGCTACCTAGTTTTTCTGTTTGGTTTTCCAACAAAGGCAGGCAAGGGTTGACGGCTTGTGGAGTGCATAAGATAGAGAGGTGGTACCGCCATGTGGTGAGCTTGGCGAGAACATGTCTTCGCCATCAACGTGGATCACCGCTAGCCACAAAATCCGCATGCTCTGCACACCCGAGGACAGAGATGGACAAATACATATGCAAAGGGTTATGACGATGTCGTCCCGGTGGTCTGCATGTGGTTGGTGATGGCTGAATGATAGTCTCTTCACATCCCACACGTTCTGCTCGGATCATGGTGGTGAGTTTTCAGGTGAGATGGACACCTCTGCTAAGCATGATGCTCTCCGCTAGCTCTTTGCTCTTGGCTTACCATGAGATAACAAAGTTTCTAAGCACTTGAACCACAACATGGAGGATTCGGTCTGCACGATGT
Organism: Penium margaritaceum; assembly: GCA_023375785.1. Taxonomy (NCBI): domain Eukaryota; kingdom Viridiplantae; phylum Streptophyta; class Zygnematophyceae; order Desmidiales; family Peniaceae; genus Penium; species Penium margaritaceum. Next base: position 27,725 of record SZWC01013714.1, on the reverse strand, counting down.
GGTCCTTCTCCTTTAAGGGCTTTTCCTACATGACGTGGTTCCAGAACCGTCTACTACATGGTCCTCTTCTGGACTGTCATGTCCTACAAGATGTGGTTTGGCCATCACTTACGTTTAGGAGTTCCTTGAGTTCCTTCATTTAGTACACTAAGGACTAGTAAGGGTCCACGATCTCACACCAGGGTCGCATGTATGCCTTCCATTGCATTTCCCCACGTTCAAAGGCCTGGTGCTTTTGGAACCCTCTCGCTACCGGATTATTGGGTCTCGAGACGTTGTCTTTGCTAAGGCTCCCACCTACCTTGACATGTCCAACATTCTATCGCTGGCCGCCAACCACATCCCCACCTATATGGCTTCCCGGTGGACGAGAGAGTCTAGAACCGCAGCTGTGTCCATCCAAGCCGCCTCACCTATGGTCCGGTCTCTGGCTGATGACAATACGACCATCTTAGTTGTGGATCTTCTGGCCCCTTCAATCTGCTTTGGCACACCTACTCCTGCTTATGTCTGTCCCCTCAGGCACAATCGCTTGTGTGCCTATGTCGGTCCCCTCTGGCACACCCGCTCCTCTACATGTGTGTGTCCCCTTTGACACACCTAATCCTTTGTTAGTCCCCTCCAATTCACTTGACCTTGTGCTGTTGTAAATTTCCCCAAACACATGCGGTCCTGAGGAAACCCCCATTTTTGATTCTCCAACTATAACATCCTCTCACCTTACCTGCAAGCCTACAACCCCTGCGCCTCTAGCCCAACCACCTCTTTTGCATCCCCAAGTGAGCATCCAAGCAATGGGCTACTCCCTTGAGCCCGGTGGTTGACTTCCACCACTCACCTCTAGAGATTAGCATATGGCTGACCCGATGTCCCACTGGAGAATGATGAGCTTGGCACGAAGGCCCTTGGCCTGAGTGTACAGGAAGATTATTTTGAGGTGCATTCAATGTGCCATATAGGACACAAGCTGGTCTCCCATGAGTTCTTTGTCTCTTGCGATGACGTAAGTGACGTCGTGGTCATATCGAGTCCGGAGGCGTGTGTCTTGGCCACCCGGAGCTCTCCCTCAACGGCACCTGATCCCGATACGTTGAAAGAGGCACTCTCGACTAAGGACGCAGAGTTGTGGCGTGCTACTTATGAGGATGAGCCGGGAGCCATCCGTGAACACGGTATCTGTGAGCTTGTTGACCTCTCACCTAGGTGGAAGAGTGTACATACCAAGTTGGTCTTTTGCAAGGTGAAGCCTGGCGGCGCATTGGATCGCTACAAGACTTTCTTAATGACCAAGGGGTTCTCATAGGTGGACGGTGTGGATTTCACGGACACCTTTGCACTTGTTGGCCGCATGCCCACCGCTTGCACCCATTTTCGGGTTGTTGCTTAGCACGATTGGGAGCTGCACCCCATGGTTGTGAAGGACATGTTCCTCTATGGCACTCCAGAGGAGGAGATCCAAATGATCCAGCCACCTGGTTTTGAGGTCCGTGACTAGGTTTGGTGCTTGCGCAAGGCCTTGTATGGCCTGAAGCAGGAACCACTGTGCTGGAACGAGAAGATCACCAACAAACTTACATGTGCCGGCTATGTGCAGAGTGATGCCGATCCGCCCTGCTTTCTCCGACGGACAGATGAGAGTTTCACCACCATCCCGGTCTATGTGGACGACCTCCTGATCGCGTCTTCTTCGATGTTGGTGGTGAAGGAAGCCAAGATAGTCCTCCAACCTGTCTGCGGGATGAAGTACCTTCAATGTGCAGCTATTTTCCTCGGGATGGAGACCTTGTGTGATTGTTGGCGGCAGACACTCTTACTCCACAAATCACGTTAAGCTCGCGTTGTGGGGGAGCGTTTTGTGTGCTTTGTGTGCTGTAATTTCTCTCTTCATGCTAAGGTATTGAAGCTCACGGGATTTTTCATGTCTCCCCAACCCAATCCTTATTCCTTGCACATGCTTGCTAGTGTGCCATTTGATTGGATCAGTATCACCACACCAACCTCAACAAGGATAGTAAGCTTCCCCACACTCTCACAAGGGCATAAGGCTCAAACCCTCCGTCTGGTTACGGGACCCCAAAGGAAGCACCCCCAAACAGTCACACTTGACGCCCCTTCCCTCACGCCACTGTGTTGCACGCGACACTGTGGACCGATAGGGACAAACGGGGGGAAGGACGGCAGCTTGTGTGTGTAGTTTTAGTCAAAAGTGAGTGGAGGAATTGGTCCTACGGGGTGGAACTCGCTACTCAAGTCCACCCTTCGGCCGGCAAGAAGGAGCTCGTCGGCACTCGCTCAAACAACCCCAAACACTCCCACTTCGTGTCCCGCTTGTCCACAAACTAAGTTTAGACCTAAACCATGTCTGTCTAAGCTATCACCTAGCTCACACGCAAGACTAATCTAGGTTACCAAACCACTTTAGTTCACACACAACGAAATATAACTGGACTGTCTCGAGACACGATACGAGTACTTTTGGGAGGGCAACCACCATGTGTAGTGAGTGAGGAAGTGTATCCGGTGGCCGTTCACAGTCGCTCAGTAGCTGCCGGGCTCGCGTCTGCTCCCCAGTCTTTCGTGCCCTCCGCCTCATCAGGAGTCTGCAAGGCAATGGACGTGAGCCGAGAGGTCACAGTAAGCTGAATGTACAATATCACTCCCCCATGACCCCACTGCGAACAAGACCAGTGACGTAACAGAACTGATGCAGGTAACACCACAAACACAGTGATGGTGAATGACAACAGACATAGCTCAAGAGTAGAGGTCAATCCACAGTACAGGCAGGGTGTAATCCCACAGAACGCACAGCCGCAAGAAACTTCATACGACTGATGGCCTTTGTCAGAAAATCAGCCCGCTGCGAGTCGGTGCCGACCCACACGACCTGAACCTCACCTCGATCCACCAGATTGCGGATGTAATGGTACTCGACGTTGATGTGCTTCGTGCGTGCATGAAACACACTGGAATTCTCCGTGATAGCCTTTGCGCTTTCGTTGTCACATCGAAGCACAACGGGGGGCATGGAGTGACGCAGTTCACGCAAGAAACGAACTAACCATACACTCTCGGTTGTGCCAGCGCCCAAAGCTACATACTCTACTTCGGCGGTGCTGCAAGCGATGCAACCCTGCTTGCCGCTACGCCACAAAACAACAGTTCCTCCAATGAGGAAGATGTAGCCAGTGCGACTCTTGCCGTCTGGGCTCCATGCCCAGTCACTTTTAATACACCTGTCGGGAACCACAGAGGCCTGCCCATGGTAGTGAAGTCTGATTCGAGCGGTGGACACAGCGTATCAACGCACCGGAGGGCAGCCTCCAAAACCCTTGTGCACGGTGCCTGTGAGAACTGCGCGAGCAGGTTGACAGTGAAGGCTATGTCCGGCAGTGTCATCGTGGCCAGGTACATGAGCGAGCCAATGACTCGCAAGTACAGGGTCATGTTGACTGGCTCCCCTAACTCTGCTGGATCAGTGACCTTCAGAGCGTCCTGACCGTCAGGGGTGATCGAGGTCGACGACATGCGCACGCCGCTAAGTAGCTCGGCGAAGCGCTCCCCCAGAGTGAGAGCGTACCGCTCCTGATGGACCAGGAGCGTCCGACGAGCACGGTCACGCAAAATCTGCATGCCTAGAAACACTATAGCCTCTCCCAGGTCTTTCATTTTGTATGTCGACTGCAGTACTCCCTTGGCTGTTTTGTCAGCCTTCAGATCGGGCGAGGCGATCAGAAGGTCGTCAACGTAGACCAGGATGGCCGTGAGTGGCGTAGGAGTCTAGGAGACAAAGAGCGACGGGTCTGCCACGCTCTGAGCATAGCCGGCTCGTAGGAGCGTGCCCGTGATCTCCTTATTCCAGCACCGGGGGGACTACTTCAGGCCGTACAGAGCCTTTCGTAGCCGCCACACACGACCACTGCCATCCTTGAAACCTGGGGGCTGAGCCATGTAGATCTCTTCGTCCAACTTCCCATGCAGAAATGCGTTGTTGGCGTCCATCTGGTGGAGTTCCCAATCGTGATGGGCCACCTAGGACAGCAGACCCAAGGCCGTAGTCGTGCGGCCAACTGGTGCAAAGGTCTAATTGAAGTCGATCCCTTCCACCTGAGAGAATCCCTTCGTAGTTAGTCGCGCTTTGTAGCGATCGACCGAGTTGTCTGGCTTCAGCTTTTTCCGGAAGACCCACTTGGCCTGAACAACCTTTCGTCCTGGTGGCAAGTTTACAAGCTCGTACAGCTTATGTTCATCGATGGCCGCCAGCTCAGCCTCACATGCCGCGCGCCAGAGTGCCGCATTGGGCCCAGCGAGAGCCTGACGCAGCGTGCTGGGGTCTGGTGTCACTCCCACCACATTGGGATTTGGGGCGACAGCAGCTCCACTGTACGTGGCCAAGGCATAGGCCGCAAACAGAGGGCCAATAGTGACGGTGGACTCTGCGGAGTCGACTGCAAGTCGTCGCTCGTGAGCAATGAGCGCGAGGCCTTTATCGTAGCCAGGGTGAACTTCAGTGAGCCCCTGCGCGCTGAGACCTAGGACCCTCGTGCCGGGGTCCCCACTGCGAACGCTGCGAGTAGGACATGGGCGAAGGCGCCCACCCTCACCTCGCTTGTACGGCTCTGGAGGCGATGCAACTGGGACAGGAGGTAGACACGCATCGGGCACCGACATGATTGGCGATGTGTCGGGTGCAAGGGCGTTGATTGGGGAGACGGAAGGGGGTGACGACATAGGCAATTTGACTGGCCGTGCTAGTGACGCAAGTGGTGACAACACAGACGATACAGGGGCCTCTGCACGTGCCATGTGTGGATGACGAGGGCGGCGCTAGGGACTCAGCGGGTGACGTAGGCACTGAGAAAGCAGGAGGGGCGGGCGACACAGGTGCCGCAGGCGGGAGAGGCGACATAGACAGCGCAGGTGGTATGGACATCGCAAGCGAGCTAGCTAGTGGGTGGGATGGACCAGTAGCGTCCAGGGTGACCGGGGTCGCGGCATCGGTCAGTCCACCCTCCCCCGTGCGAGGGACCATACCACACTCAGGGGAATGCGACTGTGGGATGCCACTAACCGGTAGGTCACGAAGGAGAGACGCTCAAAGAAGAGCGCGTCTCGAGACTCAACAATGCGACGCCGATTGGGGTCCGAGAAGCGCCAGGCCTTGGAGCGTAAGGCCACGCCCACGAACGCGCATACGCGACTGCGGGGGGAAACCTTGGTCCCTTGCTGTTCTGGTGTAAACCAGATGCAGGCAAGAGATCCCCAGACACGCGCCAGCCGGAGGTCGGCACGGCACCCATACCATAGTTGGTATGGGGTGTGTGTGTTGGGGAGGGGGCCATGAGGGATCCGATTCCAGACCTATGTCATGTATGCCATGCCCTCGAAAGCGAATGCTTCCGGCATGCCGCTGTCCACCCGCATTGAGCGAATCGCATCCTCCATGGTGCAGTTCCAGTGCTCGGACACGCCATTTTGTTGGGGCGTGGCGGGGGCGGAGAGGTTGTGAAACACCCCCACTTCGGCAAAATATTGGTGTAGGTCTCCCATGAATTCACCAACCCGATCAAAGCGGAAATTTTGGAGGGCGTAGCCAGACTGACATTCGGCCATAATGAGCCACGTGCGCAAGCGCAACATCGCTCTTTAGGCGCAAACTGAAGACCCACCGCATGCGGGTGAAGTCGTCTGTAATTGTCAGGACGTATCGCCCTCTGTCATCTTGGAAATCCATGGGGAGGGGTCCAAGGAGATCAGAGTGAACCAACTCAAGGGGCTTTAGAGTCCGTGAGTCGGATAGAGGGTACGTGGCCCTGTGCATTTTACATTGAGCACACTGTAAGCAATCAGTTTTAGGCGGCGCCTCGAAGGACGCCGCGTCAAGGCCGAGTACAGGTTGTGTGCGAATCAGATGATCAACAATATCCAGATGGACATGACACAAGCGTCTGTGCAGTAGGCGCTGGTGCTCAGGCGACAGAGTGCCCGTCACAAACACCCGCGCAACGGAGGATGTCATGACGGGGGTGGACATGGGGCGTTCAGAGACGTGGTACAAGTCTCCAACCGCCTTGCCACGAAGCAGTACTTCACCGGTTGCACAGACAGAGACAGTGGCATCCTCACCAGTGAATGCGACGCTGAGACCCATTCGCGTGCACGCATGTCCAGACAACAGGCTGAGTTCTAGATCAGGTACATACAGCACGTTGGAGATGTACAACGGCCCTGACGGCCCATGGAAGGGCACCACACCTCTCACCCTAAGCAGGCACCTCATGCCCAGCAGCCGTCCGCACAGACCGCACAGAGCAAACAGGACCGAGCACAACAAAATCACGGCGGCGACATATCATGTGATGGGTGGCACCTGAATCTAGGATCCAGGTGGCATCCGTCACACGCTCTGGCGAAGTGACAGAATAGCGTCCGACAGTGCACGCAGTAGACAGGGGTTGCTCGGCAGATGACTACTAAGCTACGGAGGTGACACGTACTTGCGACGCATCAAGCCATGACAGGTCGTCGTGACCGGTGTAGGCTACAGCAAAGACAGCGGACAAATCAGCATCATCACATGCAACAAACGACTCCATAGACTCATCAGCGCACTGTGCTCCACCACCACCATCCTGATTGCACGGTACGAACTCGACAGACCCGACAGTCAGACCCCTCGGCTCAGTCAATGCACTCGCACCTCCCTGAGTGGAAAGCCGTAGGAGTTGGCGAAGCTCGGCGATGTCGCAGGCCTGCGTCGCGAGATGATGCTCCAGAGGTGACAGGTCGCCAATATCGTCAGTGGCTGCTCCTGCTGCTGATGTGCATGCCACATCGGTCGCTGCTGTGAAATGCGCAGATGTACGCTCACGCTGTTCAAACGCCTTCTGTAGGCCTTGTGCAATCTTCATCCAGTTTTTGGGAAGCTTGCACTCAGTGTAGCGGTGCGCTCCCCCAAAGTTGTAGCACTCCCATTCTCACCCCCGAGTCGGCTTCGGAGTATCCTGTCCCTTGCCATCCTTGCCTCCCCGCCTATTGCTCCTTCCCCTTTTCCCCGAGACTGCGGTAACTGTATGAGTTACTGCTATAGTTGCCGCTGTCGGCTGTGATGACTGGCGGGAGGAGGGGGGTACAATGCACGCTGCTTGGCCTACTGTGACGGCTGAGGCTGACGCACCATGACGAGCATCATTCGTTGCTCCAACTCCTGCGACGTGCAGAAAGTGCTCAGTGGCCCAGGACAACAGAAAGCCTCTGTCAACCATCTCCTTAAGACTTTTCAGGTTGAAGTTGTTGAAGGCTTTTGCATACTCGCGCCCAACGCCAATGCGGATGGTGTTGAACGCCATGAGTTGCCCCGGCCCATTCTTTCCAAGTGCCCTGTACAGCCGCATCGCCCGTCGCCAGTAGTCGGTCGGTGTCTCATGTGCACCCTGGCACAAAGAGTTGAAGTCCGAGAGGCGCTGTGAGGTTGTGGCCATGGTCGCGCCTTCGAAGAGGGTGGTTGCCAGCTTCCAGGCACTGCGGGGGTCCGTCCCACTGCCGGTGCCTGGATGACCAAGGAAGGGATCGAAGTCGAGAGAGTGCTCCTTCGGGACAGCCTTAAGAAGACCGTAGGTAGCTCGAGCGGCGGTCGTCCTCTGTTGGGGGTCTGCAGTCTGATACGGACTGGTGTAGTAGGGATACACCCCCTCGCTGACTGCCCACATGCGGAATCGTGGCTCCCAGGTGGTGTAACTGTACTCCTGCCGGTAGGCGAGAGGGTCGATCTCGAACCACTCGGGAGGCTTCGCCGTCGGCAGGGGTGCCGTGGCGGCTTGTTTGAGCGACAGAGACAAGGGATCTTCCCGCAGTCCGAGACTCAGGCAGAGTAGCTGGTCCTCTAAGGAGGCTGGGTCTATGATGACCCTGAGTATGTCACGTGGACCTCCGCCGCCGCTCGGTGCTGATCGGCGGGTCGAGCGAGTCCGACGACGTTTTTCGAGCTGTGCGAGACGAAGGCGCAACATGCCTTCCTCGCCACTAGCGTCTGAGTCCGACTCGGGGAGGTTGTCGGACGGTTCAGCATCGAATGCTCCTCGAGCCGCATTGACGTAAGCTGCAACTGCACTCTCGACCGTCATCTTGCCCTTTCGCACAGCGTCATGGAGTAGCCGTTGCTGCTGCTCTTGCTGCTGTTGCTGCTGCATCTGCTATTGCTGCTGCTACTGCTCTTGCTGCTGCTGCTGTGGCTGGAACACATCTCGAAACAACTTGAACAAATCAGCCATTTGCTTGGTCGTCTGTTCAGCCTGCTAAGCCTGTTGCTCACGTAGCTCACGCAGGCCACGTGCCAGTGAGCTTGGGCTAGACTGGGTTTCGTCCCGTGTCACGACGGGTGTGCTGCCAGCCACGCCAGAGGCGTTAGCGCAAGCATCCGTGGTGGAGCTGGTACTACCGACTCCAACAGGCGCGTCCTTCGGCATGGAGTCTAGTGGAGTGCCGCAAGCGTGTTTTGCTGTCGCTAGTGCTGCTGTTAGGTGACAGCCGCTGCCGAAAGAAAACTCGGCAGCGTTCACCCCGCCCCAATGGGCGTGGGACCGATGTCGAGGCCTTTTTCGGCCTGGAAACCGCCAATAGACCCTCCCACACTGCCGAAAAATTTCGGCAGCGTTTTCCTCGCCCCAGTGGGCGTGGGAAAAACTGGGAGAGGCCTTTTTCAGGCTAGAAACCGCCAATAGACCCTCCCACGCTAGGGAAAATTTTTTGGCAGCGTTTCCCCCGCCCCAGTTGGCGTGGGAAAACTGGGAAATGCCTTTTTCAGCCTGGAAGTTGTCAATTGACCCCCCCCCCCACGCTGCCAAAAATTTTCGACAGCGTTTCCCCCGTCCCAGTGGGCGTGGGAAATCTGGGAGGGGCTGTTGGGGACCACCGTGTGTACTTGAACCACCCCCACCCAACCCAGGAGTAGAGGGGAACCCAGCCAGCACCGGAGTCCCCCATTGTCAGGGGGCTCCCCCCATTGACCTTGGAACCATGACCAATGACTCGTGACGCGAGGTGAAGAGGCCGGCGAGAGCCGAATGACGTGACCGCGGCAAACCCATCTAGGATGGAACCTCGGTCGCCGAACACGCCGACGCCGAATCGGACCCAAGCTGATCGGATCAAACAGTCACCAAGGTAACCGCTTCCGGAAGGGAGCCCGGTGGGAGGGATTTTCTGCCTGGACCATCTTAAAAACCAAAAAAAGAAAAAGAAAAAAAAAAGGGAACCCAGCCAACAGGGGGAGGGAAACACGATAGAGCAAATCTTGATGGTAGGGTGTCATTGCTGCTGCCGTCGTTGCTATTGTTGCTCCTGCTAGTGCTGCTGCTGCTGCTGATGCTGCTTTGTGTAGCGAACGTCACCACACCTGCGGCCGCTGCCCACTTACGCAGCCTATGGCTGCCGTTGCTGCTTGCTGCTACACGCCACCGACGCTACAACTGCTACTACAAGCAAATGCAACCGGTGCTGCGGCTGCGCAGCTGTCACGACGGCTGTGCAGCCATCACTGCGGCTGCTACCCAATGCCGTAGCTGCCAGCTGCGGTTGTCGCTCGCTTCTGCACGTTGCCGCCGCTGTAGCTGCTACTCTACGCAGCTGCCGCATGTGTTGCGGCAGTGCAGTCGTCACTGCGGTTGCTGCCCGCTTCCGCAG
>SZWC01013713.1:10480-43449 GCA_023375785.1 Penium margaritaceum | reverse complement strand
AATGGTGCAATGGTGCAATGGTGCAGGTGCAGGTGCAGGTGCAGGCGCAATGATGCAATGTTGCAATGGTGCAATGGTGCAATGGTGCAATGGTGCAATGGTCCAGGTGCAATGGTGCAATGTTACAATTGTGCAATGGTACAATGATGCAATTATGCAATGGTGCAGTTGCAATGGTGCAATGGTGCAATGCTTTCATGTTGCATGGCATGTTGTTGTGTGCATGACGGACATGCACGTGGAGAAGTACGTTCGGAAGCTGAGTATCTGACACGTTGTGGCAACGACAGTGGACCCCAAATTCTTCTTTTACTTCTTCAAGAGGGTTCACAAACTAATGGGCATTTGCAGCTCAGTGGAGCTGGAGGCAAAAACTGTGGAGAAGTTGATTCCGTACAACCTGCGTGTGCTGCAGCATCTTCAAGCAGAAGAGGCAGCTGCCTCAGCAACAACTGAAGGAGCTGTAGTAGTGGCTGTGATTGTTGCAACAACGATGGAGGATGATGGTGGAAGTGCAGGGCCTCAAAGTGTCATGGGTGCACCTGTAGCCTCTGCTGCAAGCACTGGGAACTTGTCGGGCCTGGCTGCTGCCACAAAGAAGGGAAGGCAAACACGCTTGAAGAAATCCATGGTTCACGCGGTACTCCAAGATTCCATGGAGAAGCTTTTCTATAAGCCGGAGCCGACCCCATGTCAGAGGCAGCCAGACTCCCTCGAGCTTGAGTTTGAAGACTGGAAGAAGGACTGTATGGACTGTCGAGATAGTATCCTCAACTACATTTGTGACAATGCTGTCACATTCCCGACGTTTGCACTCATCGCCATTGACCTGCTTGCTGTGCCTGCCACCAGCACTTCGAGTGAGCGCATGTTCAGTCTAGGTGGACATGTTGTCACAGAAATCAGTTACCCTCTTGCAGACATAACTGTCCATGATGTGCTAACCCTGAAGACCTGGATCAATGATCCCGTGCTTGTTGATTTTCCAGTTTCTCCCGATGGTACAGTTGCTCCAGAATTGCAGGAAGTGGAAAACGCGGAGAAGACGAAGCGACGGGGAACTCGGTCGCGCAGTGCGCAACCTGACTATGCCGGCATAGGTAGCAGTAGAAGGAAGCAGCAGCGATGAGGAGGATGAGGAGGCGGGAGATGGTGGTGGAGATGAACTCAACGAAGACTCGGAAGACGACGACGAAGACAACGATGGCAAGGGAGACGTTGCAGCTGACGCCTTGCAAAATTTCAGTCTTGATGACAATGACGATGTCGTAGAGATGTCATTAGAGATGTCGTAGGAGTTGGTCTCCTTAGGTCTAGAAACATCTACCAATTTCCTGTGACTGTTCTTCATTGAAAACCATTTTTTACATGACTTTGTGGCAGATGGAAAGTGGGGTAGGGTGGGGGAGGGATGGGGTTGCCATGGCCCCGCCCCTGTCAACAAATTTCAAATGGTTCATCTCTGTCCACTGCTGCATTTGTACTCTGCGATTACATAAAATCAGTTTCAATTTGATCATTCTCTTTCGACAATGTTGTCAGTGACTTATTCGTGTTTCTTGAACACTGATGGTGCTTGAACAAATGAAGTCCAATGTCACACACGAGCAATGTTGATGAATAAAATTGCCCTAGGTAAAATGAACAGCTGCCCATGAACATTGCAAGTATAAAACATGGGCCATATACAACAATTTCATATGACATGAAAACAACAGTGGCCATGTATTAGTGGAAAAAACCTAGAGTGTAAACCTCTTTGAACCAAGAAGTTACAAGATACAGAACTTCAAATCACGTGCACAAAGATTCGTGATCCTATGGTGAAAGGAACCGTAAAACATCTTTTCACGGGACCGTGAATCTATAGTGGTAGGAACCGCGGCTCCGGTTCTAGGGCGCTGTCAAACTTGCGGGCACGGTTCTGTTGTCAGATTCGTGGCTCCCGCATGGTGTGCACCCTTACGTCCACATGGCCTCAACGTGTTCACACAAAAATCCTGAAGAAAATGTGTGGTGGGCTACAATTGAAGGGGGAAAAACATCCACATACATGTTTTAGGGACTCGTGTCAATCGGGACGTAGCACTTCCCCCTGTTGAGCTACAAAGTCACGGCATGCCATGTGATGAGGACGTTTTCAATCATGTACTCTGTCCACTTGAATCGGTGCTAAAAAGGGCACCTCATGTCTGCAGAAGTTCACGTTGGGGTCTCAGTATGGTTTGAGATGGCTAATGTGGAAGACAAGAGGGATGGGTATACTCTCGGATGTACATGACATGCCAACCTGAGGGTATGAGGTTGTAAATGTTGGGCGGTTGCCCCTCTTCTACGCGTTTATGGATTCATGTGTTGTGCTCTCAACCCTCAATGCCTCACTCTCATTAACCTCATATGAGCTACCGTCCTTAGCTTTCCATTGTAAGCTCACTAGGCGTGGCGCAAACTCTGAAAAACATGACTATACACTTCACTTTTGATGTAGACAATACCATGTTTATGTGGATAGCGTATTTCTACTTTAATGTAGAAGGACAAAGAAGTATGTACAAATATGCATTGTTTGGCTCGCCTAAGCCAACATTGGTCAAACAAGCTACAGGCAGCTCCATGGAGGGATTTTGTACTGCACGTCACATTTTCACAACCTTTGGGATGGATTCATGTGAATTCCTTCAAGGAAATTCAGCGTGGCCGGAAGCCCCTCTTTGACAAACCACACCGATTGAAGCATGAAACGTGTGCTTTTCTTTGCTTGTATTATCTCCATGGTTCTTACGGGTCAGGCCGCCATGGCTTGAATGACCCTTTTAGAGCAGTTCAACCATCATTCTTAAGAACTCTAATACTGTGAGGTTCTCATGTGCTATGGTCCGAATGCATTCTGACTCCAAGAAAAAAATCATGGAAGGAAATGGTAGTATGTGAGTACGGAAATGTAGTATTGCTGATGCATGGTCATGGAAAGGGCTGCGGTATCACTTACTCCTTGTCAAATGTGCACAGCTGACCCATGCTATCATGAAGCATGAGATTTTAACTCTTGCTCCACGTCAAAGTGTTGAAGGTGATAGAATTATAATAAGTTTTACATGTTCTCCAAGATTCACAACATCATGAAACATCTCAAGACGTCATCAAACCTGAGTTGTCGTAAAAAAACTTGGATGGAGATTAATAAAGGAAGATTCAACTGAAGTAGAAAAGCACAGAAGTTTTTGTTGGCCTGAGGGTAAGTGTGCTCCCTGGAGGGTCCCTAGCAGTGGCTGGTTCACACCACCAACTGTTCTTGGAAAGACTGAAACTGTGGAGGCAACTGGTTCCAAGGATGGCAGAAAACTGGTCAGAGAGTGTGGCCTGAATTGACTGGGAATAAACTCTTTATCAAGGCTCACAAGCAGTGGCATTTTATAGCCACTGAACTAAGCTTTCCTGAACACCAAAGCATGCCAGATTTGCAGCTTCCTAGCAGATTCTATGGCTTCTAGAGTGGCCCTTGGTAGGCTGTCCTTTTCCCCACCTAGGAAAGCATCCCTTCCTTCCTCTATAAACTTCTGCCCCTTCCTAGATTCCTCAGCTTGCTTCTAGTAGGATGGAAGGTATCCAGAAGACCAAGATACCTCTAGATGCCTTGTAGGACAAGTCACCCCTTCTAGAAGGTGTGCCACCTACCTTCCTGGACCCTCACCTGGCCTTCTAGAACCTTAAGGAGGAATTCTAGAGGTTGAGCTAGTTTCCTGGTATCTATTTTTCACCTCCCTTGAAGCAGTGCAGAAATTGATCTTGTGGGAGTTGAACCTGGGCCCCTGCCTCTAGAGGTGGACACCATTAACCACCAAGCCACTAAGGCTTGTCTTTTTGGTGTTCCTTTTTGGAGTCACTCCTGCCATGGTGAGGAGCATCTCTACAATAGTCTCCCCCTTGCGCATCACCCATGGCAGTCGTCCATGCTCAACCTTCAACTCAAGAGCATTTCTCCTCATGGGAGACAAGCTTATGTTTTATTGCTCACTCCCACTCAACCCCATCCTTCTGGTGTAGTGCCTCCTTCTTGCTCCTCTTGCGTGAAGAAGACTTGTGCGAACCCAGTCCAAATGCCCTTGTCGGCATCGTACCTTTTTATCCTTCTTCGCACAGGGCTGCTCGTGCGGGGCTCTTGAGGCTGTTGTTGTTGTTGTTGTTGTCCCATTTCGGTGCCATTCTCTCCAAGCGCCTGCTCCCCCTCTCTTGGAGACCTTGGAGACATCGGTCGACTCCCCGCCTCCATGTCCATCTCCGGTGCTTCTGATTCCTCATCCGAACTGGCCGAAATGAATTCTGCTGCTCGCCCATCGCTTCGGCAATCCTCTCCGGCTGGTGCTCCTGCGAGGACATCACCCTCATTCACGTCCTCCACCGTCTCCCCCTCAAGGAGTGGCAACCACTCCCCCCTCTTGGAGAGCTCTGCCTCCTTGTCCGTCCAACGGCTTTCCTCGTCGAACGTGACGTCACGACTCCGCACAATCTGCTTCCTCCTTGGGTCAAAGAGTCGGTACGCCTTGCTTCCGCTCTCGTACCCAAAGAAAACACACTGGCGGGTTCCTGGGTCTAGCTTGCTCCGCCCTTCACGTGCCTATACCACCGCATGTGTAATGGAACCAAATGTGCGGAGGTGACCCACTGCCGACTTCCTCCTACTCCACACCTCTTGTGGCGTCTTCCACACCTTGCTCTCCTTTTCCTTCAACTGCTTGGTCGGTATAAGGTTCATTATATATGCCGCTGTCCGTGCCGCCTCTGCCCAATACCGTTGTTGAAGGCCGGTGTCGCTCAACATTGATCGCACCATATTAAGGATTGTGCGATTTGCTCTCTCAGCAATGCCATTCTGCTGCACGGAGTGTGGAGTTGTTTTTTGCCACTCAATCCCCTTGCTCTTCATCCACCCAAGACAGCCCGCATATTCACCACCGTTGTCACTCCGGAAATCCTTCACCTTCAACTCTGTCTGCCGCTCTACATCTGCCACAAACTCTTGCATGCATGCAAGAACTTCGCTCTTCCACTTCATGAAGTAGAGGTACAGTTTGCGGCTATGGTCGTCGATGAAGGTGACAAAGTAGCAAGCTCCACGGATGGAGCTCTCGAGTGGTCGACACACATCTGTGTGTACCACTACCAATTTTGTTGATGCACGCGTCCCCTTTGCCACAAACGGCTGCCGCGTTGATTTGCCGATAACACATGGCTCACACACGATCTCCTTGGTTCAATCAAGGCCACTGATTTGGAGACCCTTCACCACCTCTCTCTTTGCCATCTCTTTCACTGCCGATGGAGAAACATGGCAAAGTCGGCAGTGCCACAGGTCCAGGTCTCCTTCATCCTTTGTTGCGAGATTGGCGGCGTTGGACCCCGTCCGGCTGCTGAGGATCTTTACGCGTAACAAGTACAAGTCGTCCTCTCTCTTGGCACGCGAAATAACCTTGCCTTTGCCCTCCTTGCTGATGACGGCCTCCTTCTTTGTGAAGAGCACCTCAAGTCCCTTGTCGGTAAGGCGGCTGACGGAGAGCAGGTTTGCCCCAAAGTTGGGCATGTGGAGCACGTCGTGGGTTGTGCTCGTGACAGGTTTGCCATCCACAATGAACTCAATACGGACGTTACCCTCACCGGCGGCCACCTCTGTTTTGCCTTTGGCCACTGTCATGCATCTCTCCGAGGCGCCGTATGTGAAAAATGCCGCCCTGTTGCATTGCGTGTGGCGGCCTGATCCGGATTCAATGACAACAACTCCTGGATCCTTCAAGTTTGTGGAGTTGTACGCCATAAGGGCCTGCTCGTCTGTCTTCCCACCCCACTGCGACCGGTCTAGATTCTTCTTAGGGCAGTTGCACGCATAGTGGCCCTCCTTGCCGCAGTTGAAGCACTCCCCTTTCTTGTCACCCTTCTTAGTGTCCTGTTTGGCAACCTTCCACTTGTTGCCTCGGCCTCCAATGCGAGGATGAACCATGTAAGCTAAACTTGATGCCGCCACACTCTCTCGACCGCCACGTCGTATCCACTCGTTGCGCACGTACTCAGCAACCTTCGGGTACTTCAGCTCATCGGAAGGCCAGCCACCAAGGACTGTGATTATGGGACTCCAACTGTCCGGCAAGGCCAGAAGGAGGATCATAGCTTACAACTGAGAGTCAACCTCCCAACCAGTAGCCACGCACTCCGTTGCGAGTGACTCAATCTGCTGCATGATCTTCATGATGTTGTCGCATTCGTTGGCTCGGAGGGTGACGAGCCGTTTGAAGATGAAGAGCTGATTGGCAAGGTTGCTTGACTGGTAGATGGAGCACAGTTTTGACCATGCGTCTGCTGCCAGGGTGCATCCTTGGATGTGCCCAAGTTGTGGTAGGCATAATGCGGACATAAGGAGCGCCAACGCATTTTTGTTGCTCTTCTTGTATGCCTCCTTCACCTCAGTCATTGCAGTCTCCGGCGTAGCAGTCTCATCACCCTTTATGAGCTCAAGCAGTCCCTTGTTGTTGAGGAAGACCTCAAACTGCCACCTCCACAAGGCAAAGCCTGTCCAATCAAACTTAAGGACAATACGGTTGCTCTCTTACTCGCTGGTCGCCATGTCTTGCTATTGGAAGCGTGAATTCAAGCTGGCTTGGAACCCCTTAGAGGCGTGGGCCCATAACCCTTTGTTGGCCTGAGGGTGAGTGTGCACCCTGGAGGGTCCCTAGCAGTGGCTGGTTCACACCACGAACTGTTTTTGGAGAGACTGAAACTGTGGAGGCAACTGGTTCCAAGGATGGCAGAAAACTGGTCAGAGAGTGAGGCAATAGTTTTGGCCTGAATTTACTGGGAAAAAAGTTTTTATCAAGGCTCACAAGCAGTGGAATTTTATAGCCACTGATTTAAGCTTTCTAGAACACCAAAGCATGCCAGATTTGGACCTTCCTAGCAGATTCTATGGCTTCTAGAGTGGCCCTTGGTAGGCTATCCTTTTCCCCACCTAGGAAGGCATCCCTTCCTTCCTCTATAGACTTCTGACCCTTCCTAGATTCCTCAGCTTGCTTTTAGTAGGATGGAAGGTATCCAGAAGACCAAGACACCTCTAGATGTCTTGTAGGACAAGTCACCCCTTCTAGAAGGTGCGCCACCTTCCTGGACCCTCACCTAGCCGTCTAGAACCTTAAGGAGGAATTCTAAAAGTTGAGCTAGTTTCCTGGCATCTTTTTTTCACCTCCCTTGAGGCAGGGCAAAAATTGATCTTGTGGAACTTGAACCCGGGCCCCCACCTCTAGAGGTGGACATCATTAACCACCAAGTCACTAAGGCTTGTCTTTCTGGTGTTCCTTTTTGGCCTCACTCTTGCCATGGTGAGGAGCATCTCTCCAACAGTTTTATCGTTCCACATACCTTGTCAAACAAGTATCAAATGACCACAAACACCACAACTTTTCTGATGAGATCTTCATTCATGCTTAAAAGCTTTAAGCATAAAGGAATTTATGACCTTGTACAAGGAGAGAAACCATGTGGGAGGGAGTGTACAAGGGGAAAAGGGCAAGGTTAATTTTTTTTCCATGCTGCTACATTCGGACCCTATCCCCCAACCCCCTTTCCCTTGTTGGTTATGGAGAAGACCTAAAGAAATAACTATGATGAAGAGGGAAACTGGAACAGTATTATTTTGTTATACCAAGTCAACTTTTCTTGGGATTACTCCCATGTTTATGTATCACTGTTTTAAGTATCCTTCAGAATAGGAGCTGGTTGAATGACGACTTGCGGTGTTGAGCCCCCTGTCCCCCTAGTTCCGTCAAGAGGAACGTGGATGGTTTAGAGGGATTAGGTAAAAAGCAGAAGAAGATTCAAAGAGTTAAGGAATTAGTTTGTGGTTAGTAGTAATTGTACTTCGATGAGAAGTGTCGAAAAACTCAAGCGCATACACGTCATAGAGAAAATCACAATGAGACATATGTTAGGTCTTGGACGCTCGAGTCAAGCAATGCATGTAATGTCACTTTGTGAGTGTTTGCTTCAAGAAACTCCATCAAGAAGTTGGTGGGCTTTGAGAATGTTGAGGTGCGGTTTTTTTTGCAAAAAAGTCTAGAGCCATGGAGAAGTTGCCAAAAAGCAACAAAGAATCGATGCATTTTGTGATAACTTCTCTTGACCCATTTGGAAAGTGGTCATGTTTGCCAGAACCTTTAAGAGGGGAACATCACAGGTCAGGGCAAGTGGCAAATAATCCCTCGACCAAACGGCATATAAATCTTGAGGTCGGCTCGCAGTGAGCCATGAATGTAAGGAAAGGTATGTCCAATCTCAATCTTTCGGGACTTGTGTATATCCGGACGTAACACATCCCTTCCTTTGGCTATCACATCCCCACACATTACCACATGTAGGCCGGTGATGCCTATAACATCCTTCAGTCAGATGATTGAAGTCTCACAGGTTATTGTAGGGCTCCCAACTGTTATGCACAGAATCATAGTTGTACCAGTTGACCATATACTCAGTCATTTTTCCACGGCTTCCATGTCCAAGGATGTATTCAATAACGTAATCCATATCTCCATCCACTTGGATTGGAGGCGGAGGAGTGATATCTCAGTTGGAGAAGCTCTAGGTAAGGTCCAATTAGTGCTTGAGCTTGCTGATGTGGAAAACTGGGTAGATCGCCATACTAGCTGGCAAAGTGGAGCGACGACAGGAGTTTGCATTCTCTCAAATTCAAACAGCCCCAACCATTGGTGTTTGAGCTTTGCAGAGTCCTCCCTACAAATTTCTATGTTTGCTGAGTTGAGTAGGACACAATCATCAGCACTGAACTTGGTGTTGCCGCGATGTTAGTCTGGTACTCGCTTGATAGCTGCTTGTGTCTGCGCAAGCGATTGGTGCATTTCATCTCAAATACTGGAGAAGTCTTGTAGGTTGATGTTAACTGTATAAACACTACTCCGGCTCTGGATCTCTGCCACTCTGGCGGGAAGTTTATTGTAGTTCACCTCAAACGGAATTTCACCCGGTTTGATTGAGGTTGCAGAGTTAAAGCACACATGATGTGTTCAAGTGCCTGATTGGTTTGCTTGGTTTGCCCATTAGTTTAAAGATGGAACAATGCTGATAGCTGGATCCGACAGCCATAATGCGTCATTAGTTCTTGCCAAAAACTCTTGTGAAGGGCCCATCTCAATCGCTGTTAATGATGTGTGGCATGTCGTGTAGCTATACGATCTGGTTTAGAAACAGTCGTGCTCTTTTTAGTGGTGACAGTGGTCATTGTCGGAATGAAGAACAAAATTTTGGACATTCGGTCCACCACAATGAGGATAACGTCAAAACCCTTGGAGTGACATGTAGCCTTGTAACAAAATCAATGCTGATGTTGACCCATGTCTCCATCAAAACAGGGAGATGTTAGAGTGATCATGGTAGCCTCATGCAACGAGTGTTTGCCGCTCACAGCTGTCGCATGGTTGGCAAAAAAACTGCCACGTCACTTTGCATCCGGTTCCACTAGTAACATTTTTTTAGGCTCTTGAACGTCTTGTCCTTGCCAAAGTGTCCACTTGGACCTGTGTCATGGCATTCCTTTGAATAGCATCCATCGTATTTTATCATTAGGTGGTATGACGACCTGACGAGTGAATCACCGTCACCACTAGTGTTTGTCAAACCAAAACTTGGCCATGTTGTACTCGTTGAACTCATTGTCACTCTTTGCAAACAGCCCCGCAAGGTACGGGTCTTGTTTGATGAGAAAAGTGTTAATCTTGGCCATTAAGTCTGGTTTCCAACTCAGAGAATATGTTGGATTTGTTTTTTAGGCCAACACTTGATTTCATAGTCGGAGTTGGACTCGAGAACTCCATCCATCCACTTTGTCAATGGTTTTGACGTGGCTAAGACTTTAGATATTTGAGTGAGTGGTAGACGGTGCAGACGATGCATCATCGATGTTTCAGGTAACACCACCATGTCTTGAACGTTATTACAATTGCGATCATTTCCTTTTGGTGCACCACGTAGTTGAGTTGTGATGCTGGTTGTTCACCGCCATTATCTTGGAGGAGAAGGCCAGAGTTTGCTTGATCGGCTGTGTCAATGGCCATAACATAGTCCATCATTGGGTCCGCAAATCGTCAGGTTGGTGCTGAGGTCAAAGCGTTAATCTAAGAGTTTGGTGCTTCTTGTTTGCTCTCCTCCCAAATTCACTCTACGGTTTTACTAGTGACATCAGACAGAAGCTCTAACACTCAAGAGTAGTCCTTTGCACATCGATGGTAGTAGTTGGAAAATCCCCAAAGCACAAGTTTGTTCCAAGAATTGGCCCATGTCGGCCAATCAGTGACTGCCTTTACTTTCTTTGGGTCCATGGCTCTTAGTCCGCTGCTGATGATGCAGCCAAAACACTCAATAAAACAGTGATCAAAGTCACACTCCGAGAGTTATCAATATATTTCATCACTTTGTAATACTTATACAACTATTCGGAAATCTCCGTTATGCTCCTCCGTCTAGCCACGGTCAAAACATGGTGTTCATTGCTGCTATAGATGTTGCTGGACATTTGTGAGTCTAAGCGTCACAACCGTGGCCTTCAATTTCTTGCATCTAGTGCATAACAATGTGTTTTTGATTTCCTTGTCAGATGCACATGTCATAGTTGCTATGTAGTTCTGTGACAGATTCGACACAATCCTTGGCTGACTAAGCCAAAACCGCTGTGCTTCAGGGTCTCCGACCGTCAAAGCATCCCGTCTCACTACCCATAGTCCTAGGTGACCCCGCTCAAGCCACGTGGCTCCTTCGACCAGTCGGCTTGGCACTGCCACACTATAAGGTCAAATCCGGTGAAAGAACTCGTCCCGCAGAGTTAGTCAAAAAGTTTATCTGCTCACGAAAGGGGGTAGTGGCTCTTGATGGTGATGTTGCTCAACAACCGGTAATCCACGCACATCCACATTCACCTATCTTTTATCTCATTTAAGGTAGAGATGCGGCATGGGGTGACGTGGATAACATGATGAACCCATGACCAAGCATCTTATCCATTGAATTTCTATGTTCGTTCAGATCCTAGTCGCTCATCTGATAGGCCTCTTTGACTTTCGGTTTGCTGCTAGGCTTCAAGTCTTTTTTGTAGTTGAATCTTCATTGCAAAGGTAACTCTTGAGGTAGTTTTTCGGGAAAAAACTTTTCAAATTCCTTGACAAGGGTTGCCATGTCCTCGGGAACAGTTGTGAACTTGTCACATGTTCAGGCCAATGTGGTTGTGTTTGCTACTCCGATTTCTTTTGCTTCCCTTATCTCCATGTGGAGTACCTATGCTTGTACATCACATTGCAGATATACTTCACCACGTCTAGTGATATCAGCTCGCATTTTGTGACTATGAAAACTTCTTCGATTGCTTGTACCTCTGTTGCTTTGCTTGACTACCACTACATCGTGGGTTGCTCGATTACATGCACGTTTTTTTCCTCGCAACGATGCTCACATACACTTTGCTATTGCTCTAGTCCACTTGCGAATTCTATCAGTACATGAAATCTTGCTTGAGGATGATTTGATGGCCGCATATTTGGTATGTTCTCAAGAACCGTATGTCAAGCGGATCTCCATGTAGCCGTGCCACTTGACCAAATATTCAGTCGTCTTTCCACGATGTTGATTTATGTAGATATGTTCAATTATGTACTTTGTATCCCTATCCACTTGCATAGGAGGTGGGGATGCAACATCTCTACTGAGAAAGTTTGTCCTGGGGTCCCGACACTATTTGAGTTTGGTTATGTGGAAGAATGGGTGTATCACCATGCTATAAGAAAGGCAAAGCCGAACGTTGACTGGATTTGCTTGACCTCAAACGGTCCTAGCCAACGGAGTTTGAACTTTGCGAAATCCTGTCCTTGGATTTTTATGTCGGTTAAACTAAGGATGACAACATTACCAGAGCTAAATACATCATCATTATGACATCAGTTGGCTGCTTGGTTCATAGCTGCTTGAGTCTTCACGAGGGTCCATCGTGTTTCCTCCCAAACGCTTGCAAAGTCTCTACAATGGATATCAATCGTGCAGATGTTGCTTTTACTCTGTAGTACAGTTGGTGTGGAAGTATTTTTTCTGTACACCACCTTGAAACCAATTTTACCACTTGCGCTACAAGTGACATAGTTATACCCGATTTTGGCGGTCGGCAGTTTAGCTGCCCAATAGGTTCCATGGGTCTCGCATAAAGTACAGAAGAGTTGTTTAATGTTCTGACTGGTCCGCTTGGTTTGCCCGTCGGTCTGTGGGTGGAATACCGTTGATAGCTGGATCCGACTGCCATAACATGTCATCGGTTTGCACCAAAAACGGCTAGTGAAGCAACCATCTATTTTGCTGATTATCTTACATGGCACGTCGTGAAGTCGTATGATCTCGTTCAAAAACAGCAGCGCTGCTCATTCAAAAGTGAGGGTGGTCGTCGTTGGAATAAAGTGCGACATTTTTCAACATCTGTCCAATACGACAAGGATGGCGTCATATCCCTCAGGAGTGGCGGTCTGACCAATCACCAAGTCCATGCTAATGTCCGTCCATGAATGTGTTGGAATTGGTACGGGCTGGAGTAGACTGGGTGGCCGCGTGTGACGAGATTTGCCTCTAATGGGTGTCGCATGATTTTCATATTGCCGCCATGTCGGTCTACATCTTGTCCCACCAAAAGTACTTTGTCAGCTTCTTATGCACTTTGTCCTCGCCAAAGTATCCACCTTGACCGGTGTCGTTGTATTCTTTCCACAAGATTCCTTGCAATTCCTTGTTTTTAGGAACGACGACCTGATGAGTAAATCGTTGTCAGCAGTATAGGTTCTCGAACCAAAGCCTTGTTTTGTCATACCAACCGAACTCCTCATAACCCTTCATGAACAGCCTCACGGCATGAATGTCTCATTTGACGAGCAATGTGGTGACCTCAGCTATCAACTCTGGTCCCCTACTTAGAGCAACCGTTGGATTAGTTTTTCCAGGTTGACACTGAATATCATAGTAAACGTTGGACTAAAGACACTCCATCTATCAAATTTGTCGACGGGTGAGACTAGGCTGAGAATTGAGATGTTTCAGCATTTGGTGGTCGATGTGTACGATGCATCGCCTGCATTCCAAATAGCACGGTTATGCTTTGAATGCGTGCACGCGAGCATTTGTTTTTTGTGCACCGTGTATTTGAGTTTTGGCCCGCGTAGTTTCTGCCACATGTATGCAAGCGGTTGTTCTCCAATGCCATTGCCTTAGAGGAGAACGGCTCCGATGGCTCGGTCAGACGTGTCGGTGGCCATGCTGTAGTCCATTGTCGTATCTGCCAATTGTAAGGCTACTGTCAAGGTCAGAGTGTTTCTCAAAGAATTGAACGCTCCTTGTTTGCAACCCCTCCAATTCCACTGAGCGGTTTTCGAAGTGAGATCGGAGAAGGGCGTGTACATTCGGGCATAGTCCTTCATGAATTGACGGTAGTAATTGTAGAAGCCCAAATACACTCGGACGTCTTGAACATTTGTGGCCGTCAGCCAATTAGCAACCGCCACCACCTTTTCCAGATACATGATCATTCTTTTGCCACCAATGATGTGGCCGATAAACTTGATCAAACGACAACCGGAGTTGCATCTTGAATCATTTCCGAAAGATTCATCTATCTGTAAAATCTGAAGAAATTTTCAGAGATGTCCATTGTGCTCCTTTGAGGTGCGGTTGTGCAGCAGGGTATCGTCGAGATATACGATTATGAACTCATCAAGGTACTCGCGAAAGAAGTCGTTCATCGCTACAATGAGTTTTAAGAAGGCATATGTGAATGTTAACAGAATGGCCATGAACTCAAAGTGCTTGTATCTTATGCGAAATTGTGTCTTCTTGACACCCTTCTCAGGTACGTGGATGTGATGATAGTCGTTACGTAGGTCAATTTTGCTTAGAATTCGGGACCCGCATAGTTGGTTGAAAATTTTGTCTGCTCCTGCAAGGGGAGAGTGGTTCTTGATGGTAGTGTCATTCAACACTCGGTAGTCCATGCACGTCCCCATCTCTCCTAATATTTTTTTCACATAAACTATGATTGATACGTAGGTTGAAATGGAAGGCCTGATGACCCCTTGACCGTGCATCTCATCCAGGTGCTTCTTGAGTTCTCTCAGCTCGTGATCGCTCATCCAATAGGTCCCCTTCAACTTTAGTCTGTTGCCCAGCTTCAGGTTTATCTGATGGTTGATGTTCCATTACGGGAGTAGCTCCCGGAGTTGTTTGTCGGGAAAACTCCCTTCGAAATCCTCCATGAGCTTTGCAAACTCTTTCGGTACAGCTCGGAGCTTTTCAGATGTCGAGGTCGTTGGTGTCACTTATGTTGCTCGATTTCTTCTCCTTTCCCTTCTTCCAAATGGACTAGCCATGCTTGGGCTCTGCGCTTCAGGTATTTCTTCGCCGCGTCCACAGATATTAGTTGGCGTAATGTTGCTTTTGTAGCTTCCTCTGCTGCTTCCACCTCTACCACCTACCATAGTCGTTGCATCGTGGGCCGCTCAATCAAAGGCATGTGTCACTTTCTGACATTAATTATAAGAAAACCGGATCCACTGCTCCCATCAACCTACGGATTGTGCCAAAACTAAATTCTTGCCCGAGGATGATTTTGCGATAGCTCATTGGGCAAGTTCTCCAGACCGTTACGTCATGAAAATCAAATGTTTGCACTTGGAGTGGTTTGCGAAGTCGATGGATCTTAGTCTTCCATTGGCAGCTTCCCCTTCAAACACCCGTCGTTCAGTCTGCAAATGCAACTTCCAAATCATGTTGTTGCTGAAGACACTGTGAGGAGCTCCTCCATCGAGTAATGTTCGTACCATTGTATGACTTTTGCAACCCCTCGGTTGTTCTCATAGCAGTGCCATCGGGTGGCCATTATGGCACCCCTTGTGAATTTTTGCAATCTCAGGTACCCTCATCTATGACGATGTGAGCTGCCCAGATGGCAATGGATCGGCGCAAGTTTTTACGACTAGACAAGAGCCTCGTCGTCTACTCATATCCTTCGTCGTTTCTTGAATCTTCGTACTCTCCTTGCGAGTATCCCCTCTTTTTGGCTTTTTTTCATTTTCGACAGTCATACGAGATATGGTTAAGATTTCTGCATGTCTAGTAAAGTCGTTGATCTCGTTGATTGACGGCGTCAATCTCCATCAGAGATAAGGTTTCCACCGTCTGGGACTTACCACCGCCATTGCAAGAATTGTGAATTTGGTGTCCGCTGCTGCTGGATTTTTGCATCCGAGCATTGTGGTCAGCATTGTCAATGTGGCCAGTTGCTGCGATCATTCGCAAAACTTTGTCCTGGATGCCATAAATGGCGATAGCTCGCCGAATATCTTGCGTGAGGTCGTTGTAGTAGAATCAAAGTTTATCTGTGGCCGGATCACTAACGGTGATGATTTGGCAGAACTCCGCCTGTACTGTGCCATGATGGAGTGCTCATGTAGGCGTTGGATTCTGTATCATGCGGAAAAATTCCGGTTCAGCTTCTTAAATCAAGTGAGTGTAGTGCGCGCGAATTCACTCCATGTTTATGGTGGTGTGAGGGAGTCGCGCCATGTTGGATGGATTTGCTTGAGAGGTAGTGTGCCTGAGGTTGACGATGTGAGAGTAGTCGCATGAGCCGTTGATCCAGCTCTGTTAGTCTCCTGCTATCGTCGCATGGCCTTTTGATCGGACCACCAACTGAAGTCATAACACCCAAAAGCGAGGCCGCGAGGTTAATTTTGTTTTTTTCAGGGTTGACCCCAGTGGTTCTGAAGTACACATATAAACTCGTCGACCACATCATGACTGTCGGCCCCCGATAGCCCCACGAAGAAGTTGGTGGGCTTCGAGAACATGGAGGCTCTTCTTTATGAACTTTCTAGCACTTTTAAGAGGTGAAACAAAAATATAAAGAAATTTATGTTGTTCTCCGCACTTGTGATACCTTCCTAGAAGGTCGTTGAAGGTGTTACAAACTTCTTGAAGGGAACACCGGAGGTAAGGGTAGTTGACCAAAATGCCCTTGACCAAAGGCGTAAAGATGCTGAATTTGATGTGTGTTGGGGGATGAATGTAATGAAAGGAATTACCACGTGAAGAGTTTTGGGATTCGTGTATGTTAGGGACATAGCACCCCCCCCCCCCTAATCCCATGCCTCAGTTGATCAAGACCAGGGGTACAAGAAACGAAATGTGAACATGGGGATCAGGATCTTATGACTGATGTTTGGCGCTTGATTGCTTCAAGCTCTGGCAAGTCGTCAGTGTGACGATGTGCTCAAGCGGGGAGGTTGCACGAGCCGTCGTCTAGTAGGGAAGGCACAAGGAAATGAAGACAAGCGTCAGCAAGCGTCACCTTGGGAGTGAGAGCGAGCGTCTTGGGAGGAGTGAGTTGCCACGTAGGACGACAAATAGCAGACCTTCATCGTTATTTCGAACAGGTGTGTCGGTCAAACATAACGTTTGAGGATTGAAGTGGACGAGGTTCGTGAGGGGAAAGAATGACAACATTCCTTTCGTTAACGTTGCTTTGGCGAGTTGTGTGCCAGTCAGCTAGATGCGCGCCTTGCCCTTCAAGCCAGGAGGATTCGACGGTCAAGATGGAATTCTGCGAAGCGCATTGTCTTCGGATGCTGCAGCGCTGCTCCTCTTCAGCGTTCGCGTCGGATGGCGTAAGCCCTCGTGTGCCCTGGCTCTCGGCGATCACGTCCCGCAATTGCTGACGTCTTCTCGAGGGAACGAGAACAGTTACAATTGGGCCTGCGCCTTCCGAAGGGAACGGTGTGACATCCCTTCCGATTCGAGACGAGAGGTACGAGGGGGCTCCTCACTGCCATCTAAAGCTTGAAAAACCCATTTTCTCTTATCTTGCTGCCGTCAGCCGCAACTGGTTGGAAAACGCCATCCGGCTCGACTGTTTGCAACCGCGCCGCGCGCGTGTCGCCGCTTCCTCCGCCTTTCAAAACGGGGCCCCTCCCTCCCTCCGAATCGAACTCACCGGGTTGTCGAAGTGACCAGCTGATCCGGAGCAACAGGAAGACCCTGACCATCAGCGCCGCCATCAACTAACGACATAGAGGCCACCATTTCACTGGGCCGACACAAGGGTGAAGGCAGCAAGTGCAGCACGGGCAGCAAAGCCAGCAAGGGGAGCGAAGGTAGCAAGCAAGCGCAGCAAGGGCAGCAAGCGCAGCAAGGACAATAAGGGTAGCAATGGCTGCGGCCGGTCTGAACGTCGACGAGGCCATGGTCAGCCTGCGGCATGAAAGGCTGAGCCACGGCTACAATGTGGGGCCCAAGCTAGGGGCGGGAAACTTCGGAGTCGTGCGAGAGGTCATCAGCCGATCCACGGGCCAAACTTTGGCCTGCAAAATCATTCCCAAACCAAACGCTGACGCGTCCGCTTCCGCCTCAGCCCAACCCTCCGCCGACGTCCACCTGCAGCTGCTGCGGCGCGAGGTGGCCATCGCTCAGGACCTCGGCGCTCGCGTCGAACAGGGGGTGGTGCGCCTCGTGGACGCGTTCGAGGACGAAAAACGGCTGTATATGGTTATGGAGCTCTGCCAGGGCGGCAGCCTTGCCGACTACGTCGACAACCGCCGACACGAGTGGAAGCAGCAGCAGCAGCAAAACCAGCAGCAGCGGCGGAAGCAGAAGCAGAAGCAAGGGGCACATGAAAACGAAGAGATTGCAACGGAAGAAGCGCTTCGGCGAAAGCGGCGCGAGCTGGCGGAGGTGGAGGCAGGGTGGGTTTTGGCGCAGTTGGCGTCAGCCCTAGCGCAGTGCCACGCGGAGGGAGTGCTTCACCGCGACGTCAAGCCGGAGAACGTGCTGCTCTCGCGGTCCGTCCTTCCCGGGCGTTTCGCATCCGGCCTGCCCCTGCCTGGCGAGGATGAGGAGGAGAACAATGCAGCAACAGCAGGCACCCCTGCCGCTGCCACAATTGGCGGCAATGGCAAAGCAAAGCAGCGCTGGGCCGCCGCCATGCGAGGTGCGCTGCATTCTCTTCAGCGGGGGCCGACTCGAATCGCGCCTGCTGCTGGAAATTCCATTCATGGGACTGACAGCAGGGAAGGTGCTGGCAGCGGTTCCCAACAACGGCAACTCGACGACAAGCAACAGCAGGCTCAGCAGCAACAGCAGCAGCAGCAGAGCCGGAAACCAGCCTACCAGACAGTGAAGCTGGCCGACTTTGGGCTGGCTGAAAGGTTTGAGGGCGACGGAGCGCGTGTCACAAACCCTTTGGCGGGCAGCCCAGCCTACGTTGCACCAGAGGTGGCGCAGGGCAATGCGGACGCCATTGGCTTTGCATCCGACGTGTGGGGCCTCGGTGTCATCCTCTTCTTCATGCTCACTGACGGCCGCCTGCCCTTCTCCGGCCGCGACACCAGGATGCTTCTCAGAAACGTCCGCCGCGGCGCAATTGACTTCACCTCACTGGCGCTCGTCGGGGTATCCGCGTCCGCTAAGGAAGTGCTGAGGAAGCTTCTGGCCGTGGAGCCCGCGGACAGGCCGACAGCGGCGGAGGTAATGGAGATGGAGTGGGTGGTGCTGCAGCAGCGCAAGTGGCGGGAGATGATGGCAGGGAGTGAGTGAATGCAGAAGGGCGCTGAATCAAGCTCGTTGACCCCTTGAATTCTCTCAGGTGATTGAAGGTTGAACCCAGGCTGCGGCCGAGCCTGCACAACCAAGAGAAAGCATGAGCAACGAAGCACGAGCACGAGCAACGAAGCAGCATTGCACATGCACCAATCTCCAGGCAGTGGGCGCCGATCACTGGGCCAGAGGGTGTGCCATGTGACATGCCGATGCCAGCGCCGATCCGGAGCAAGGTCTGGACGTCTGTTAGGTTTCCTGTGCCACCCACGGTTATCGCCGACAACTGATGTCTGTTGGGACACTCAGTCTGTACAATGAAGACCTTGTGTGAAGAGCGGTGCGCACATGTGCGGACGGACGGCGTGCGCTGTCCTCTCTCTCCTCCACCCACACATATGGAGCGCATGGATGGGTTGCCATGTCCTTGTTTGTTTCGAGGCAAGACTAAGGGGATAGCCAATAAGGCCTGCGATAGGCTCTGGAAGAAACTTGTATAATTATTTGGATCATATTACTTGCAAACCTGCCCATTTGTGTAGCTCTTTCTGCTCCACCCTCCCTTCTGCAAAAAGGGGATCCAAAACCACAGTATGGGGTAGACTCTCTCAAACAGGCAACGCGTGAATGCATGTCGACGATTCACACGGCAGGTGACGTGGCCTGTGAGCGACAGTTAGTCTCTCCAACCGACGATCTTTGATGAGGAGTGTTCTCCTCACCGACTACCTCTAAGTGAACGTGGTAGCTCTGTCAACTTGGCGACATTTTTGTTGGTCAAAACAAAGTTCAAATCTTGATTTGAAAACTGGCAGTGGACATGGCAGCTCGACGGCCATCGGATTTTTCATTTTTGACTACATGATCAGTAGTCCCTCTACTGTCTGCGTCCAAATTGAATCCACGCATTTGTATAGTGGTTTTGCCCCATCTCATGCAGCATACATGGGAGCCAGAGGCAGCATGTGATGCACAGCTCGCACGCAGAAACATGCTGCACATTAAAACCATTCATGAAAAACGATGCATGCTGCACACTGCAGAACGTAGAATGTACAAAATGACATGGCTTCTCAAAGCTCTTTACGGACATGGCCCAAGATAAAAGACACCCCCCCCCAAGCGTGCACGCCCTATACCAGCTCATGGATACAGTGCATACTAAACGTCCCGGCTGCCCTAACTAGCCATGGGCATGAACCTTAAGTCAGCCACGCCTCTGTTGACACGTCTGGTCAACCTCAGTACACGTTGCCCAGCTCATGAATGTTCAGCCGATTCTCTAGCAGCTGCAGCCGACGCATGGTGCTAGACGCCATGGCACGGCACGAGTCTGTGGAGGTGTGGGGAGCATGTCAGAATGTGCACTCGCATGCAGCTGAGGAAGCATGAGGAAACGGTAGGCATCTCGTGGCAGCAGGAGTTGGAAAGTGAGAGTGAAAGCCGCAGTCAAACTGGAGTTGTGGAGAAAAAAGCGGATGGCAAACTAGCTTCGGTTATTGCGAACCTTCATCAGTGCCTGTTGCTTACATCAATGTTCTCTACTCCATAGTAGAGTAGTGACATGCGACAGGGGGAGAGCACTGGGATCAGCGTTGCTCGTGGTAAACTCGGAGCGTCTGAGGTTGGTGGGAGGCGCGGCTCACCGCTCAGGGGCTTGAGCCGGTTCTCGTGGCAGCCGAGCCTGTACAAGATGTTCTCAAATTGCTTGGTAGTTGCCAAGCCAGAATCGTTCGAAGACTGAACACGGTATGGTACATTATTCTTAGACATTTTGCAAAACGTCTCAGAATGGGTATGTTATTGTTAGAAGTTTTGCAAAACGTCTAAGACTGGGTACATCATTCTTAGACGTTTTGCATAACTTCTAAGAAGGGTGTATTATTCTTAGACATTTTGCAAAACGTCTAAGAATAGTATACCCTATGGTGTTAGACGCCATGGCACGGCACAAGTCTGTGGAGGTGTGGGGAGCATGTCAGAATGTGCACTCGCATGCAGCTGAGGAAGCACGAGCCGACAGGAGATCCATCCACTGGCTTGAAGTGGACAAGCTTCTTGTTCTCGCAAGCATTCTAGAACTTGATGATGTCGGCGCTAAGCCCCGGCATTCAAGAGCATTCTCGCTCCTAGATTCGATGTGTGTTTGCAATTGCTTCAGCAATTCTCGCGTCACACTTGGTTGGGTGAGAGGTTTCTGTGGCGGAGGATCCATGTGCGGCAATTGACTGAATTCACACGCAAATTGAGGCTGCACTTACGTGCGCGCCTTGTCCTCGAGAGCAAAATCATTCATGTTTGCCGAGGCTTAGTCTGCGCACTCCTCCAGCTGCTCGCCGATGGCATACAGTCCAGTCTCGTGGAGCAAGGGGCATCGAGGCGTCCAGCCATCACTGAAAATGTGTCCGCTTGCTCACCACCATGCTGGCGTTGTCACGTTTTGGGATGTGCACGTCCTCCGTGCCTGATGATGGTGCGCCATCATTTTTTGACAAAGGATCATGGATGAACTGTAGCAGCCAGGATCCTTGAGGACCTGGCTGCTGAACATTGCACGTGGTTGCATGTACACCTTCTTCCAACAAAAAATTGTTGGAAGAAGGAAAGAAAAGAGACCGATGTCGAAACGATGCCTGAATGGATAAAGCCTGTGACTCATCTGTGGCCCAGACGCATGTCCCATTGAAGTCTTCCTCTTACATCTGCATTTGGTCCAGGACGGTGCGCTGCATGTCCTCTGGGTGGATTTTGCCACCATCCCCGTTGAACGTGTCCTGGAACTGCCTCTTGTTGAAGCGAGGGTCGAGACACATGCCCAACTACTGAGAATATCCACTATGACCATTGTGCATCGTCATGCAGTCAGATGCATAACAAAGGATGGGCGTGATGGTGCCCTGGACAACATGGAGTTTGGAAAGGGCGCCGTATGAAAACAACTCATGTCCAGCATGCATGGCAGCATCGACAGCTGCTGCTGAGCCAGAAAAGTGGTTTTGGAGGGCTTTCTAGAACGGCACCGGGAGACCAATCGTTGGGTATGTATCACCTGACATGGCTGAAAAGAAGCAGCCTTCAACAGCCACTATACTTTCGGGGTAGTTCTTGCTGTGATGCGCCAACAGAAAATATCTGACAGCCACTTTGCGGACTCGGTTGCGTGAGACGACCACCCATCCATGATAAAGCTGATGCTGCCAGTGCATCTTTCAAATGGCTTCGTTAAAGCGAGGCTAAGCTTCAGTTATGGGAGGATCAACGGTTCATTCCAAGAACAAGATCGCAGCGTTTAGGGTTTCATGATGAAACACCTTCTGCAACCAGTCTGATGCAACAACAGCAAAATTCCGAATCCTTCTCGACTAAGTGGCCTTCCAAATGAAACTGCAGAGGAATGTAGCATTTCAAAATGAGCGAATAAGTGATTTTGGTTTGCATCACTTGCCAGTTTCTTCGACGTGCCAATTGACTGTGGAAAGATCAACCTATTGGCAACATTTTAGAGCAACGCACCCAATGTGATCAAACCCAATGAGTCATTGGTGCAGGAAAAAGATTTAGCTGGCCTGTCACCAATGGTAGCCTCTGGGGACAGTCCTGACCTGGTAAAGACAATGGCTGCCCTCTTGACTTCAAAGTGTTGAGAAGAATGTTGTTAGTTTTCTGTTGCTGCAGCAGCTGGATTTAGCCAATACATGAATCCACAGTTTGCAAAAGGTCTGTACAAAACAGACCTTTTGCGATTCTGCAAGGGATGGGGAGATGGAGAAATAAAGCAATTGAATGAGAAAGTGAGTGGATGAGTGAGGGGGTGACTGAGCCAAAAGAAAAAGTGAGCGCACTGCAACACTGCTCATGAGATGTTACCTCCGGTTCCACATCAAAATACCAGAGGTGCTAAAACCATTGCAATTTGAACATGTTCTATAGGATTCACTATGACATGAAGTTTAGCAAAACGTCACCAAGCTCTAGTTATTTTCAAACTTGTTTTATGGAGGTCGAGGAACGAAGCTTCAAATAAGTTATGCAAGAATTTAAATGATGATTTTCCACATACCTTGTCAAAGAGGTTTCAAATGATCATAAACACCATATATATTCTCATGACATCTCCATTTATGCATAAGAATTAAAACCATCCAGGGATTACTTAAGTGGTAGTTGGAGGGAGACCATGTGGGACGGAGTGTACTAGGGTAAAGAGAAGGCAAGAAAAGATTTTTCCCGTGCTGCTACATCCGGACTCCGCCCCCCACCCTCCTTCTTCCCGAGTTGGTTATGGCCAAAGCTGAAAGAAGTAACTGTGATGAAGAGGAAAGGCGGAATAGGATTTTCTTATACTTCTAAATCAGCCTTTCTAGGGATTTTCCCCGTGTATCACTACCTTAAGTAGCCTTTGAAATGGGGACTGCTTGAATGACAACGACTTGTGGTACTGAGTCCCTACCCCCCTGCCCACCCCCTCCCGGTTACACAAAGTGGATCATAGATAGTTCAGAGGGATGAGATGCGGAGCAGAAGAGGATTGAAAGAATTGGGACGATTGGTTAGTTTGTAATGAATGTATCTTGAAAACAAGTGTTGAACAAGTTGAGCGCATGCATACGGTAGAGAGAATCACAATGAGACATATGTTGGGTCTTGGACGCCCGAGTCAAGAGATGCCTGCGACGTCGCTTTATGAGTAGTCACTTTCAGGAAAATCTGTCGAGAGAATATGGGGGTTTTGACAATTTCATGGCAGTGTTTCGTAAAAGTCTAGTGCCTTTGAGAAGCCACCAGAATGATTTCATGATTTGATATTGTTCCCAATGCTTCCATCAACCCTTCTAGAAAGTAGTCAATGTTTTTAGAACCTCCAAAAGCGGATCATCATGCGTCAGGGCACGTGGCCACAATGCCCTCAGGAAAACAGCATAAAAGCCCTGAGATTGACACACGATGGACCATACATGTAAAGAAATAAATGCCCACTTCCAATGTTTAGGGACTCGTGTCTGTCTAAGACATAATGCTTCCTCTCCTTTCAACCAAGACGACCCACAACGTAAGCAACCATAGGCCAGCGATGCCTGTAATAGCCTTTGATCAGATTATCTGTACCTTAGAGGTTGCCATAGGGCTTCAGCTGTTATGTCCAGTATCGTAGCCGTGCTACTTGACTAGATACATGGTCAGTTTTCCACGGCGTTGATGTCCGAGGATTTCTTCAATCACGCAATCCGTATTCCCATCCGCATGGATAAAAGGCGGAGGAACGACGTCTCAGCCAAGTAAACTCTCGCTAAGATCCCGGTAGTACTTGAGCTTGCTGATGTGGAAGACTGGGTGGATCACCATACTGTCTCGTAAGCGAAGTCGAGCGACGACCAGATTTTTCATTCGCTTGAAGTCTAACGGGCCCAATCATTGGGGGTTTGTGCTTTGCGTCGTCTTCTCCACCGAGTTTGATGTTAGCTGAGCTGAGTATGGTGCGATCACAAGTGTTCAACACGATGTTGCTGCGATGTTGGTTCGCTACTCACTTCATAGCTACTTGTGTCTTTGTAAGCATCTCGCGCATTTTGTCCCCAATGCAAAAGAAGTCCCGTTTGTGGATGTCAAGTGCCGGAACATTACTCTGGTTTTGGAGTTTGTCGTAAAGCACCTTGAACAGAATCTTACCTGTTTTGGTGGGGCGGTGTATGCCAGTACGGCGGTTGTCAGTTTTGCTGCCCAATCAGTGCCGTGCAGCTCGTAAAATGTGCGCATGATGTGTTCGAGCGTATGATTGGTCCACTCTCTTTCTCCATCGATTTGAGGATGCAATACTATTAATAGCTGGATCCATGTGCCATAATTCGCCATGAGTTTGTGTCAGAAGCATCTAGTGAAGGGCTGGTTCCAATCGCTGATGATGGCACATGGCACGCTCTTTTGCCGCACACTATGATTTATAAACAGCCGTGTTGTTGTTTTTCTTAACTTCAGTGACAATGGTCGTTGTGGGAATGAAGTACAAAATTTTGAAAATTTGGTCAACAAAAATGAGGATGGCATCATAACCCTCCGAAGTGACAGGTGGTCGTGTCACAAAATCCATGCTGATGTCGACCCATAGCTGCATCGGAACAGAGAGCCACTGGAATAATCCGGGTGGCCTCTTGCGACGAGATTTTTTCCACCGACAGGTTTCGCACGGTTTGTAAAATGTTGCCATGTTAGTATGTATAAGGTCTCATCAGCAACACTTTGCAAGGTTCTTGACCATCGTGAACTTGCCAAAGTGTCCACTTGGACCTGTGTCGTGACATTCCTCCAATAGCATCCATCGTAGCTCTTCATTGGGTGGTATGACGACCTGACGAGTGAATGACCGTTGCCAGTAGTGTTTGTCAAACCAGAATTTGGTCGTGTCGTACCCGCTGAACTCCTTGTACCCCTTGCGAACAGCCTCACGAGGTTCAGGTCTCGCCTGATGAAAAAAGTGTTAATCTTGGCCATCAGGTCTGGTCACCGACGGAGAGCATCCACTATGCTTGTTTTGGGTCGGTTCTTGAAATCGTAGTTGAAGTTGGAATGAAGGAATTCCATCCATCCACTTTGTCGATGGTTCACATTTGGCCGAGTCTTGGGAAGTTTGAGTGTGTGGTGGTCGGTGTGAATGATGCATCGTCACCAACGACCACCACGCAGTCAAACACCATTTCAAGTAACAGCACCAAATCCTGAACGTGATCACCACTGCAAGCACTTCCTCTTAATGCACCACGTAGTTGTGTTCCGACACGCGTAGTTTTTGTGACATAGATGCAACCAATTTATCACTGTCGTTGTCTTAGAGGAGACCGGCTGTGATTGCTCAATCCAACGTGTCAGTGGCCATAACATAGTCCACGATTGGGTCAGCTAATTGTAAGACTGGTCCTGTGGTTAAAGCATTTATCAAAGGGTTCAACGCTTCTTGTTTTCCACCATCCAACTTCACTTGATGGTTCTATTAGCGAGATCAGAGAGAGGCACCGACACTGAGGCACAATCCTTTACACATTGACGGTAGTAGTTGGGAAATCAACGTATGTATGTCTCAAGAATTAGTCAACTTCGGCCAATCAGTGATTGCCTTTACTTTCTTCGAGTCCATGGCGATCTTTCCGGTGGTAATGATGTGGCCCAGTCACACTTCAAGAGTCATCTGTAGATGCAGATGTGGTTGTGTCCACTACTCTGATTTATTCTGCTTCCCTCGTTTCCATGTAGACGAGCTACGCTTGTGTGCCACATCGCAGATATTCTTCATCACGCCCACCAATATTGGCTGGCATTTTGCGACTACGACAACTTCTTCTACTACTTCCACCTGTGTTGCTTCACTCGACCGCCGCTACGTTGTGGGCCACTCGATCAGAGGCAAGTGTTGTTTTCTGTCATTAATGTTGACATAGACTTTACTGCTCCTTTGGTCCACCTCAGAATTGTGTCGGTACAGGAAATCTTGCTCCAGGATGATTTGTGGCTCCTCATTGGGCAAGTTCTTGAAGCCGTTGAGTAGTGTGGGTCTCTGTTTCCACTCAAAGAAGTTCACAACATTGATGAATCTGAAATAGTCTGTCAATGGTTTTCCTGCAAACAACCCTAGTGCCATATGCAAACCCCGCTTTCAAACCGTGTTGTCACTTATGAAACTATCAGAAGCTCTTCAATCCACTAGAGTCAGTACCGTTCTAAATGTTCTACAACTCCTTGGTTGCACGCGTTGTAGTCTTCTTGGTTGATCATCCTTGTACCTCTCCTCAAACACTGTGATCTCAGGAACTCTCGTCTGTGGCAATACAAGCTGCTGAGATAGGCACTCAGTTGGGACATTTTTTTTGGACAGGATTCTAATCTCACCGTGTTCTCCTACCCTTCACTACTTCCTGTCTCCTCATGATTTCTCTTTGAATTCCCCCACTTTCTTTCTTGTTGCTGCCGCCTTTGGATGTCACATAAGATGTGCCTTGGCTTGTTGCAATTGTACCACAGCCATTGATCGTGTTCATTGATGACGTCAATCTCCATCAGAGACAAAGTTTTTGTTGAAAGGGACTTCTCTCCATAATGATCTGAATTCTTACCTCGGTGATGCCAGTTATTGAGTTACAACACCGCGTAGCATTGTACTTGGCGTTTTCATTGCAATCAGCTCCAATCATTCATGGAGGGCCATCTGGGATGCTTAACATGGCAATTACTCACCTGATGTTGTGTATAAGGCCGTTGTTTTAGTGGAAACAGAGTTCGTCAGGGATGAGGCCACAAGTAGTGATGATTTTGCAAAAAACATCCTACGTACCCTGCCACGCGAGACTGCTAACGCGATCATTGGAGCTTATGTCTTGCGTCGCATTTCTTGTTCATTCTTCCAAAGTGTGTGAGTATGGCGAGCACAAGGTCGATCCATTGTTCTGTTGGAGAGAGTTAGTCGTTCTGAGGAAGGATTGATCTGCTCAAGATGCAGAAAGCCTGCGATCAAAGATGTAGGAGCGGTCGCATGAGTTGTTAATCCAACACTGCCAGTCTCTTAGTGTAGGTGGATGGCCTTTCAATAGCCGTGCTACGCCACCGTAAGGTTGTGAGGTCATTTTGTTTCACTTTTTACCCCAATTGTAGTGAAGTACACTTCCGAAC
Source organism: Penium margaritaceum (assembly GCA_023375785.1). NCBI lineage: Eukaryota > Viridiplantae > Streptophyta > Zygnematophyceae > Desmidiales > Peniaceae > Penium > Penium margaritaceum. The sequence continues at coordinate 16,143 of SZWC01013713.1, read as the reverse complement.
TCGTCAGCCAAATGGTCACCATTGGTCCTTTGGAGTTCATAGGATTCAACATATTCGGCAATGCCGGTTGAATTCGGGGCTTCCTCTAGAGTTGTAGATTTCTCTTGGTGAGTCATGCTTCCTGTGCGCACTCATTTCGAAGCCCCTCCATCACTACGTTGAGTTGTTCAAGCAGATGGACGTTGAGGCTCTCGAGTCTCAATAGCTTGTGGTGCGGTGTTCATTATTGCGAGCATGTTGGCCAGTGCCCCACATCGAGCAAGGTTTCGTCCGAGCTGGCAACGCTGGGGGCAGAGGCTTCATTAAGGTTAAGGGGTTTTTCACTGCATTGGCCGTCGCGGTCGATGCACCATTCACTGCAAAAGTTGTCGCTACCGCCTAGTTCGGTTGAAGAGCTTCGCCGATCGCGTGTTGCTGATCCTCCATTGCCGGAGTCTTCGTCGATTATTGTTGCTTATCGCGCGGTGCGCTTACTTCGTTCACTTCTGTCGTCGCAAGGTTTACGTACTTCTTATTGGTGGAGATGTGGTGGGGAATCGTGTGAGGTTGTCGCCTTCAAGTTAATGCGCCAGCTGCCCCTCTAGTGCCAATGCGCTTTGATACCAAGTGTGACTACGAGCGGAACGTGGATGGTTCACAAGGATGAAGTGCTGAGGAGTAGACGATTCGAGGAATTGGGACAGTTGGTTGAGCTCTGTAGCGGATTGGACGGAATCCTGGGCCGACTAGGCCAAAACCGCGGTGCTTGAATGTCTCCAACCCTCAAGCCATCCCGTCCAACCGCCCACAGTCCAAGGTGACCCCGCTCGAGCCACTTGGCTCCTTCGACCGGTCGGCGTGGCGCTGCCACGCTACACTCCCCCCCCGCTAGGATTGAGAGCCGCCTCGGCATCTCCGGTAATCCCGACGTGGGATTCCAGCCCTGGAGCTCTGATACCAATGTAGGAGATTGGACGGAATGCTTGGCCGACCAGGCCAAAACCGCATTGCTTGAGGGTCTCCGACCCTCAAGCCATCCCGTCCAACCGCCCACAGTCCCAGATGACCCCGCTCGAGCCACGTGGCTCTTTCGACCGGTCGGCGTGGCACTGCCACGCTACAAGCTCCAAGTGCGTAGAAATACAACTACACCTTGGAATATGAAGTACACAAGGGTTCTCGTTAATTGAAACCACGGATTGAAACATAAAGTTAGATGAACCTTTTACTTGATGAAACTCGTGATCCTTTGAATTTTTCAAAGGACGGAGTAGTTATATACCCATCGTTTCGACAGAAAAAGCTTCGGTGCCCATAGTCGAAAACGAACCGACAATGGTGCCCATAGTCGGAAACGAAGTGACGGCGGTGCCCATAGTCGAAAACGAGATGACATCGATGCCCATAGTGAAAACCGACATGACAACTGTGCCCCCGGTTATTGCTCGTCATGGGCACGATTGGTATATATTTCATGGTTTCAATAAATTAGTCTTTCATTTTAACGTGGATTATTGCACGACTTTGTGCCGTTTCGTCGTCGGCCGTACTAGTAATATGAAAACCGATGGACATGGTTTGACACTGCTCCCGAGCTTTATTCATGGGTGTGTTCACATAATGTCGCACGGATTCCGCTTCTACGTAAGACCTGGTCACGGTATGCCTCATTGCGTCATGGTATTGTGTACACGAACGGTTCGTTGAAGTTTCCCGGTTCGCAAATACGACCATCGGAAATGCGTCCTAGTCATGCAGCGGATTCCATCCACGTATTGACAGCCTGTCGCGTTGGACGTTCCACCGATCTCCCACGTCGCAATGCCCCGCATATCACTCAGGTGGTCCATGCGATTCACACGACTGTTTCTCAGATGTAAGCGTGAAAAATACTTTTCTTCGTCCCAGGCTTGCGCATCGTCGGGGGGTGTCGGATTGCTGGCCATTGCGGTGCAGTCCGTTGTCGATGCTGTTGCACGCCCTCACAATGGCTTCATGCACCGCACATGGGAGACGATTGTGGGCACGAATATTGTTTACAGCCATGTTTCATGAACTGCATGCCCATGTTGCCGTGCGATGGCGGAGAACACGTACCAGAGACGTGGTGGACCTAACACGTCTTCGTGGTTCCCACCCGACGACTGCGACGTTGACGACACTGACGAACCTTGCTTGACGCAACAGACTTCTCACGACGACGAGGATGCAGCCCGCACAGCAGCAGACGGGGCTGCACGCCGTGAAAGTCAGGGTCCACTACGGATGTTGCGTGTAGGTGTCCAGTGACGATGAACAGGGGGACCATGATGCTGCTGAGGACCGTGAAGAGTTGTGGATGGCTTTCCACGCGGAGGTGGACAGCATCACGCGTTCCTTCGGCCTTTGGTAAGTTTGTTCATGCTTATTCACGCTAAGTGTTCTCCATCCTTTCACTCATGTTCCTATTCCACTTACTAACTCATACCCTTGTGTGTCCTTTGCAGAGCCGACGTAGCACCGTTCGGGACCAGGGAGGTGCAGGCCAGATTACAAGTGGCCCCTGATTGCACCTCTGCCTTAGAGTAGTGTTTCCTTGCGCTTTACTCTGGGATGATGCATGTGTTGGGACAGTTTTGGGACTTGTTACTGCATGGAGCACTGAGCATGTGCTGTACTGAACATTTGCTAGTCACTGAAGTCCATGTTTCCATTGCCAAAAAAATGCCATGAACGGCATGAATTCCCAATATTTGTGTCTCCAAGTGCCCTTTGTTACCTTGATGTAGTACTGCATAATGGTGTTCTGTAAGTTTAGTGCACATTAGTGACCTTAAAATGATATGCAGTGAATGTCCCTAAAGGACTTCCGTAGTGTACATAAATACTATGAACAAGTTCATTTCGTTCTCTTTGCGTCAGTTGTTTCAAAGAACCAGAAGATAAGTTCATGTGAACAAGCAGACTTCACTATCATCTTCCTCATGGGAGTTGGTGCAACACTAATGTGTCAGAAACTGTATTCCTATCTGTTGCCGCCAAGAACAACAAGATATGTGCCAATGTACCACTGTCCAGTAACACACAACGATACATGTCGACTGGATGCCTACACAAGTGTTGCAGAGGCAGAGGAGAGTGAATGGGACGATGTCGTGTACGAGGGAGGAGACGACACTGTCCACACGGTTCATACCGATGAGGACATCTTCTATGATGCACTGGGATGTCAGGGACGTCAGGGTTGTGGTTGTGAATTGTGCACCTGGCTATGGCTGTGCAGTATACTGGATCCGAAGTGGTTAGATCCAGCGTGGACTGGGTAGTACCTCCTTCATGATTACTTTCATGCCCACGATTCTCCGTGAAATAATTCAATTATGTCCATACTATGGATAAGAAAAAGACATCCATGCCCATTATCGTGTGAATACTAAGACAAATATGCCCATACTTTATTTCGCCTGTGCCATACGTTGATAATGAAAGTACAACTTTATGCCCTCAAATGTACTTCACATGAACACAACGTGCCCATTACTTTAGGATAAAGATGTGTTATGTACCCACATCTATCTGTTTTATATATCTGCTATGCCCATTGTCGTCAATGGAGAATACCTCGCATGCCCACGACTGTCATTGAAATAATTCTCGGGTGCCCATGATTCCCCAAGAAATACATCTGCCATACCCAATGTTCTGCATGGAAAATAGCTCAGATGCCCAAACATGTCAGTGGAATAATACTCATACACCCGGTACTCTCACTACAATAAATCTCACATGCCCAAGGTTGTCGACGGCATTACCATGGATTCCTCATGATTGACTCGGTGGCTCCGACCATATCCACGGCTCCCATGGGTCGGGACAGTTGAGCAGCCTGGTACTTGGCATGGGCACTCCTTAAACCCAGGCCATATGGTTCGGAGAAACCGGAGTCTCGACCCATGGTGGTACAATGTAGCCCAACCTTGCGTTGCGTGCGACATAGCGGTCCCACGCCTCCTTCAATGCCATCCATGCCTGGTGTACGGCCACAGGATCCTCCAAGGGAGTACCCCATCCCTGATGTGCCAGGCCATTTCGACGGGCGTCGTTGTCCATGACCTGCGAACGTGGTCGTCAAACTTCGGTAGTAGCAGTGAACTGAGCGCATTTTACTATCGGGGAAGCACCTTCAACGCACGGCAAAGGACCGGTTCATCGTGCGAACCGGTACAAAAAGCGGGTCAGTTGATGAACCTCTTCGCGTGATCGTCAGTAGACGTCGGCACCTGCCGCCGACATCGGGTTCAGGTGCGCGCGGCGTCAACAAATTCCACCGTGGACCTGCGCCGAGCGATGCGCAAACGTCTGCTACAACGCACCAGAATCTGTCCACATGCATGAGTCAATGTTGTACGAACTCCCTGCCGCGGAAAGGAACACGACAAAACGAACCATCGGCTGCCAAGACAGGCTGTCCACATTCGAGGTTTGTTTACGACATGCAAGTCAAAGACGATTGAATACCTCGTACGAATACTGGGCACAGTTGTCATTATATTCCATTTTCGCACGCTCCCTGAAAATCATGGGCATCGATGTCATCTCGTTTTCGACTATGGGCACCGCCGTCACATCGTTTCCGACTTTGGGCACCGATGTCATCTCGTTTTCGACTATGGGCACCGCGGATATAAGGAGCGAAACGATGGGCACCGGAGAATTTGTGCTCTTTTTCAAAACAAGAAAATGTATAAAATTTGATGAGAGAAAATAAGAAAACATTATAATGGAAATCAAGAATTGGGGGAGTTACAGAGAATTACAATGGCATATATTGGAACTCGAACCCTCGAGGCGAGCGATGCATGCGACGTCAGTGCTCAGCTTGTAAAAATCCACCAAGAAGTCAAAGGGTTTCAAGAACATCAACACGCGGTTTTACAAAAGTCCACCGCCGTCACGAAATCGACCGCATTGTGTGAAAAAATCAATAAAATACAAGATAACATTTTGTACCCTGAAGGATAGTGGTAGAATGTTTCATAATGTAGCGTACGAGCCATTTTTACAATTAAAAATGGCGTTTAAATATAGTTCCCGGGTTTCGGGGGCTCGAGACCGATGTCTCGACGAGTTGAGGCCTGAAAAATAACTTTGGGCTGGAGTCTAGTTTGACTCTAGCCCGTATTCGGTCCATAGGCCGGATTTAAGGCAAGAGGAGTGCCGCGATGGAAGATCCATCGCATCATTCCTCCTCCCCTCTAGTTGGCCGCTAGGGTCCTGTTCCCACGTGGATGTACCACGTGGAACGATAGGGTTTTAGGTTCCATGTTTACAAAAATGCCCTATGACGACTACGTCCATTTGTGGCACGGTTCGTCTCAGCCAAAATGGCTGAGGCGACCATTTGCTCAGCCTCCTGAGACGACTATTCTGAGGGCCTACATTTTGGTTCTGCAGTTAGTCGCAAAACAGCCCACGGCTGTTACATTGGCATCAGAGCCAGAGCTTCCGCGAGAGAAAATAGAAGTGGGTGTCGGAAATACTCAGACATCGGATCTTGACATCTACGGACACCGTCGGCCGTTGGCGCAGTTCCCTGGAAAAAAAATGTTTGGACCAATTCGTCCAGACGCCGCCCGATTGGCGGAGAGAGCTAGACGGCCGAGAGCTCGGAGACCGAGCCCCATCGAGCCGAGAGCCGAGAGCTC
>SZWC01013712.1:55537-76632 GCA_023375785.1 Penium margaritaceum | reverse complement strand
GCCTTCTGGTTTGGGCATAGGAAAACCTTCCCCATACTCTTTGCGGCTGCGATGGATGTGCTTAGCGTGCCGGCAACGTCAGCAGCATGTGAGCGCGCTTTTTCACGCGCACGCCATACATGCTCTGACTTTCGACAGAGCATGTCCGTGGCCTCCATGCGCCGCATCCAACTGATGAAGAACTGGATGGGACTTGGGCTAGGCGTAGAGGTTTGAGATGTCATGTGTTCATCCATAGCAAACCCTCAGATTAGTTCAGTTTGTGTGGTTTTGACCCTAGTTTGTATTGCGTTTCTGTCATTCCATGCTTGTTTGCTGTATACGTGTTAAAGTGCGTGAATGAGCAATCATTGCAGGATGTTGAAATGTCAAATTGCTGTGTACGGAACGAACTACTCACCATTTGAAGCAATGCAGTAGACCATCACAGCAGGTTTCTTTTTTAAAACGAAAAGATTCAGTGAATAGCCAGCTATTCAACCGGATTCGCTAGTCCATGACGTCACGCTTGATACTGAGAGTGATCTCGCGAGACAACTCTCGACGGCCTCCCTTGAGAGCGCGAGACGCGGTCTCGGGACTCTCGCCGTCGAGACACCAGTGGTCTCGTCGGCGAGAGTCTCAAACTCTTGAACGCCGAGGCTTAACAGTAGGTGCAGCAGCAGCCCCACTGTTGACCAACCCAGCAGCAGCAGCAGCAGCAGCTGCAGCTGCAGCCCCACTGTTGACCAAATCAATTGTCGCTGCTGTATATCTGGAGGTGCTACCTCTTCAAAGAATTCTTTTTTCAAACGCCATCCAAGGCAGATGGGTCTAGTCTACAGGTTAGCCCCCCAACTTCCCCCGCCTTGGGGCCCCAAGGCGGGGGAAGTGAGGGCCACTCACTTCCCTCACTGAGGGGGGAGGAGAAAGATGACGCGACGTGACAAGATGTGCTGTGCTGGGACAATCCCAAGGGTAAGCGGATGTGAGCAGAATGATTGTGCAAAAATCTGAAGGCCACGTGCTTCACCACATGAAGTGCAATGCGGCACTGTAACATGCGCTAAGTCCAGAGCAGTGCAAAGCAGTGCAGGGCGGCGCAGTGTGGCGCAGCGCGGTTTGGCGAGGCGCGGACCGCGCCTCGCCAAACCGCGCCGCGCCTCACCGCGCCGCGCGGTGCGGTGCAAACGGTGTCATGTAAACAAGTAGCGAACCTAACTGTCCACAACCCCGTCAAGAGCATGAGATGGGGCGCAAGCGCAAAGGATCACTCACCCAGAGCTCAGCCTTATGCAGCGGATCCTCGTCTTCGGCTAGAAATTCTCTACCGTTGCCTCGCCTGAACTCCGACAACGAGGAGGTCTGAAGGCCACGGCCTCCGTAGGTCAGGCGGCTGCGCCGTTCACCCCCCGCTTTCAGTCTGAGACCGGGCGTGGTGCGCCGGCGCGCCGCCGCTGCCAGCGGGCCGATTCGCCAGCCGGCTCCATCGGAGGCCGCCGGTAGCTGCGGCCCATGCGATGATGCCGCGAGCCGACGAGGCCAGCCGCGCCTGTCCGAACGTGCAGCAGCAAGAGTCCGCACGTGTTCCAAGAGGAGGAGGATGGCTAGAGCATGTGCAAGGGAACATCCAAGGCCTGGCGGGAGCCATGCAGTGCGTTCGGCTGGTGCGGCGCGAGCTGGCGTCATGGTGCGCTCTAGGTGGAGTCTGCCTCGGACTGCCTGTGACCTGAGCTGATAAGACCTGTAGACGTTTTGCAGAACGTTGAAGAAACTATTACTCGTTTTGTTTTTTTCTTTGGGAGGTCCCTTCGGTAAGGGGCCAGGGAGTAAGGATTGTGACTGAGACACCCCCCTGGGGTTCACCCGGGAAAAAGTGTGCTTGCGCGGATGGGTATGGAACGGCAAACGGGATTTTTGCCCGAGTCGCTCTGTAGATTACATCAACGTTGAGCCTTCATACGTCCCGCGGACAGCTTCACCTGTGCCTAAAGATCTGTCCGAACACAGCAGAGGCTCTCGCGCTCGAGTCTGCTGTGAATCCTGAAAGATTTTCCCGAGCCGCAGTCTCGTTTGCCGCTCCTTCCGGATGGGAGTGAAGACACCATCCCAAGAATGACACTCGCTCCGCATCGCAGGACACAAAGCACTCGTGAGACGTTCCAAGACGAATGTGACAGAACGTGACAACCTACTCGTTCCGAACCACGCACGAGGCGGCATCGATACGATCTCCAACTGAACGACCGACTCGCGAGCCGGGCTGTCCATCTCGCCGATGTGCGAGGTCGAACAACGCTGTGTTTTCTCCAAAACTCGAAACTATTCGAACTTGCGGCTAAAACATGAACGGTTCGAGCCCACTTCGTAAGAAACACACACTGCTGTCTCGAGACTCTCAGATTCCCCTGTGAAGCTCAGAAATGTCTGCACACAACTTTCATGGTCCATAGTTGCAACGCATCTCTTCCCCCCAGGGTGTCCGTACTGGCTCTTTTGACACGGCCGGGTGTCCCTGCCAGTCTTCGACCCCGCGGCGCATCAACTTATGGGAACGCTCTTAACATCCCTTTGAGGAAACAGTAGAAATGCCAGTCCTTTTGGCAAGCTATGACACTAGTTTCAGTGAGAATTCTGTTCCCGCCGGATCTGTATTGACCAGGGTGTGGTTACGGTTCGGTACGCATGAGATGGCGACCTCGATTCACGTTTGTGAGCGCTTCGACAAGCGGCTTCTGTGAGTCACCGCAATCCGCTCCTACTGTTGTGAATACGCGACGCGGAATCGCTGTCGCCAGTCCAAACCGCGTGGCAAGTCCGCAAGTGTCGGGCTCGAACCAGGATTATGGCGTGCCGCCAGATAATTCTCAAGGTCCTGATATTCGTAAGATAATCTAGTTCTGAGTTCCATAAAACTGGCTGTGAAGAACTGTTGTGTTGTTGTGCAGATATCATTTCTCTCGCCTTGAGAATAGCTTGAACCTCATGTACATCTGACGGCGTGCACATCTTCATACGAGAGATGTATAGTCTTTCAGTACCGATGAGGCTGAACTTTTCACCGATTTAATGTAGAGGAAAGGTTCGCAGTGGAAACAAACAACGACGCTCAGCAATGGAGAATGGGTCCTGGACTCCGTCGCAGACCATTTGCGCCCTTCTTATCGGAAAACAAGACCTCAAATACGCAAACAATTCAGACGGCAAGTCTGCATCAGTTTTTGCTCCACCCACACTTGCACCGCAGCTCCTCACGATATCGTTTTCAATCTAACAACAGCTAATGCAAGGTTGCTAACTCAACATAGAGAACCTTAGAGGATGAACCCAGCCTGATAGGACTACAACCTTCACTCCGGATGACGGTAAGGAATACTTCAAAGAAAAATAACTACCCAGATCATTTATTCATAATTTATTTCAAAATTTGGAGGTTATGTGTGGTAATATAATTTTCAAAGTCAATCTCTAGTGACTTTAACTTTTTATGTCCGTATGAGCATGGAAGTTGAATCAAGAAAATTACTCCTGATAAAAAACATTTTCTTCAGGAAATACAGATAATGGATTACTCAATTCCAACACCAAATATGGTGGAGGAGAAAGGCAATACAAATATTATGAACAACAATATCGTATGAAGTCCAAAACGGAAATGAACCATAATGGCTATTATTTTAAGGGTAATATTGTGTTTAACTACTGCAACCTATGAAATCATGAGGAGAAGTCCTCTAGCCATGAATGGACACGCAGTACACCCCTACACACTGCACCATACCAATAAGAAGGACCATGGTTTGTTGCTGAAGAAGTTGCTTAAAAAAAGGAAAAGCATGGTCTACAGAGAGATAATTCCAGTGAGCATGGTTCTGACCATATAAGAAGCATTTCAACACCACACTGCCACCCGATGATCTTGCCCGACCACTGGACACAAAGCTAAGAGCGGCTAATCACAACACAAGACTAGCCTGGTCGGGTGCCCCTTTAGGGATCGGCACACTACCAGCTACAGAAACTTCATTTCTCCACATCTACAACAACTATGGATATGGCTCTAGCATCGTAAAATGTCCAAGGATAAGAGATTCCATGAGCACGCATACATCAGGGAGGGACAGCATCATGTGGCGATGAACCACCAAATGGGGCATAGCTCCTGCTAATAGAGTTTTTTAGGTCCACCATGTGAATGCCCATCTTGTAGAAGAACTATCAATTCAGTTACCCACTTAGTCTCCTTTATAGGAATCATAAGGGAGTTTATGTGAAGTAAGACAAGGGGCATTAGAGGTGTGATGGGCTAAAACTCAACCACTGACCAAAACACTTTCCTATTGTTGATTTTGTGAGACAGGCGGCAAGGGCTAGGACCCTTGCTGGTAGGATCTTTGGGTGATCAGCAGTGCAGCATGTACAATAGCAGGGTAAGGGTTGGGAATCTGGACTGAAATCTTGATTGATACACAGTACAAGTATGGTACATAGAAAATCCTAGGCAAGCTAGGCTAGCACAGCTCCTGGCCCACAGAGGGGCAACGCCTTGCTAGGCCCTCTAGGCCGTCGTGGCAAGGGTCTTGGCGCAGTCTCCAGGTTGACTGGCCTCCAGGGCAGCCTCCACCCAGGCTGGCAAGCCTTGCCAGGCTTAGAGGAGCCTTGGAGGGATCTCCAACAGAGTCTTGGTCTTGGCTCCAGAGTCACAGGCTTCAGCAGGGCTGAGTGCTTGCAGAAAGCAGAGATGCTGTGATGATTCTGAACTGAGAGGAGCTTCCCCATTTATACCTGTGGTCCTGGCAAGTTCACCACCTGAAGGAGAAGCTTCCTTCAAGTGGTTCAGGTCTGCTGCCTCTTGGGGAAGCTTCCTTCCAGGAGAAGCTTCCTGTAGGTCAGAGTTGTTACTGGCATCCTTGCAGGTTCAGGGAGAAGCTTCCTTGTTGAGGAAGCTTCATCAGGTGTTCAGGTGCAGCTTCCCCAGGAGGTTGCTTGCTCTACAGGCTTTTCTCTGACGGCCGTTGATCTTGCCATGCTGTTGCATCAGATCCGTCGATCAGGTGCCTCCTGAAGCTTGTTCCAGATTGGCCCATGTAGGTTGAAGGGCCCAGGCTCTATGCATGTGGCTGATGATGCAGTGTAGGCCTCATGCTCAGGGTGCATCATTCCTGTCCAGTCAGCTACAGGATTCCCTGACCAAGGCAGATATGCACTGCTGCGCAATAGGCAGCTCCCCTCCCTGCTAGAGGTAACTAGAGGCATGTGTAACCCTCTTGCGCATGCCAACACACTATATTACAGACCAGGCCCTTAAGACTGCTTCAGGGCTGGTTGCCAGATTTTATCTGGCATGCACAGGAGAGAATTCCCAGTAGACGTGGACCCGGGAATTCACCGTAAAATCCGTAACTTTCCGTACAGTGCTCCGAATGCAGTGCCGTCTTCACCATATCAGAGCTTAACACCAGTGCAGTAATCGCACCTCTCAACACTCCCCCACGATTGGTGCGCTGGTGGTTTGAACCGTATTACTACTGCGGGCTCCCGAAGAATTCCTCCAGTGACTCCCGGAAAACTTCGTCGAGGAAATGGAGCTTAGTATCCTCTTCGCTGAGTGGGAAATCTGGAAAATCATCAATATGAGCTTCTGCACCCGAGGAAAAAATTCCTTCGTCTTGACTTGGTGCCGAGGTCACTTTCTGACCTATTTCGGGTCGACTGATCCTCCATTCTGTCAGCTGGTCGTAACCGAAAATTGTTGGGTTGAGTTCGGGCCACTCCAGAAAACTATCCGTTGCCTCATGCAGAAGCAACCTGTCTGCTGCTTCATGAGGATGAAGCTGTGCATGGTGGTTTGATACCCACGGCTCCTTCCTACTCCCTTCCTGTGCTTCTGGAGGTGTTGAATCTTCCAGAAATATTATTTCTGGGTGGTCTGTTGACTTTCCAGTCGCTGGAGCAGTACAAAAGTCGCCCTAGACGTTTTGGAGGTTGTCATTGCCGTTTTCAGTCGCGAGCAGCTTCTTTGCAACAGTAACAACCGTAGTACTAGTTCTTTTGCGCTGAAAGACCCGGTTAAGTCCATGCTGTCCACTGCTTGTCGAGTGGGAAACGTCGTTCTTGCTGAATCTGTCCAGGGTGGTCGTACGCTCGTTCTTCCACCAAATCTGGGGCGCGTCTTCCGTTTTCGCGCAAGGAGGAAAGGCCCCGTTCCGTTCTGCTGCTGTTGCGTGCATCGGACACGGCTTGGCCGGTGAGGCTGTCGCCGTTGCGTAATCGAGGAGGCACTGAGCGCAGCACCCCCTAATCGTATACGCCATCGTCTGTCCTCCGTTGAATACGTCGTGTCCTCCGCCGCCGCTTTGTTTCTTGCCCGCAGGTTGGCCACGCTTAGCGAGCGGGCCCTCATCTCGCCCTTCCTCGCATGCTGACATCAGTAGCGAGGAGGCAGCTTTGCGAGTGGCCGCGACAGCCATGGCCACTCGCTCGCTCGCTGCCTTGCCGCCTTTGTTTTTTTTTCTTTGTCGCTTGCTCGGCACCCCCACCTGCTCGTGGCGTCCGTTCCGACCTCGCACCCGCGCTAGCTGCGCCAACTGCTCCGGCTGCTTGATTGGCAGCCCTCCTTTCTCGACGCGGCTGTTCCGACCGCGCAACTGCACTAGCTGCGCAAGCTGCGGCAGCCGCTTCTGCATCGCGCGAGCTTGTTCCTCGATATGTTTTTTGCCTTTTTTCTCCGAGGTCGAGCGGCAGCTTTAGACCATTTTCGATGCCGATTACAATTGCGACAGGTTCTTTTTTGACCGCGAGGATTTCTGCTCCGCCGGCGGATCCTCCGGTAAAATCTGGAATCTGTAGCTAGATTTCAAACTACAGTTCCTTTTTAGCTGGGAAATCGTGTTGTGGTGCTGCTGGGGCTGTCGCAATAAGCTGGAGTCCACTGAAAAAAAACATTGTTCTTTTGGAGCCAATTTTGCAGTTGCTTTTGCGAAACGCCCCGCACCATCCCGAGGTCCACGAAAGCCACGTTGATTTGTTGAATGACGGCCTGATGCTGCGTCGGATTTTTTTGCTTCTGTCGGTGTTGTCTCGTGCACCATGAAGCATTTGAAATCCGTGTGCATAAAGCAGGCTTGCGCAATGGCGGAGCTACGTGTGTTCGACTTCCGCGTCCCCTCCATGACCGGCCGCTTCCGCACGTACTGCGAGAGGGCGTTGGAGGTGAGACCACACTGCCCCGCGCACCTGTAGAAAATGTCCTTCGGGACGCTTTTCGTCAGAAAGTCGGCTGCTTGCTTTGTGCCCGACACATGCACGAGTAGGATCGTGCAGTCTTTGACCTTTGAACGGATCCAGTGCCCACGAATGTCAATGTGCTTTGTTTGACCCTGAAATTTTGTCGAGTTTGCGAGGTCAATCGCAGACTTGTTGTCGACAAAAACTTTCGTCGGCTGCGTTTGAGCGAATCCGATGTCCTCCAGGAGGTTGCGGAGATATGTAACCTCCTGTGCTGCTGAAGTAGTTGCCACATACTCAGCTTCTGCGGAGCTGAGTGTGATGAGGTTCTGTCGCTTGCTGGTCTAAGAAACTGCTGCTCCACCAAGCAGGCACACAAAACCTGTGGTGCTTCGACGATCTTCCTCTGTGCCCCCAGAATTGGCGTCGACGTAGCACTCGAGTTCGAGGCTGTCAGTCATTCCAAAGAGCAGATCTACGTCTACTGCAGTTTTGAGGTAGCCTAGAGCTCTGTCCAGCTCCTTGCATGCTCCCTCTGTACACGTCTCGTTGCCGCGTGCCAAGTTGCTTACGGCAAACTACAAATCTGGCCGTGTGCAACTTGCTGCGTGCATCAGTGAGCCGACTCTGCTGCGGTAGTCAGTCTCGCTCCTCCTCCTCTGTCCCTGATGTGTCAACTGCTACTGTCACAGAGGTGTTGGGACATGACGATCAGAAACGTTTAATTGCTCACAACCTTTGCGAGCGTACGTCTGCTGGCTCAGGTGAAGCATACGCGCTTCACGGTTGCGTTCGATGTTCATGCCCAGGTAGAACTCAAAGTTGGGCATGAGTGTCACACTGACTTCTTTTGCCATGGCCGTTGCTATGATTTTGATGAATTTTGCCGACGGACCTGTGATGAGAAGGTCGTCGACGTAGACCAGCACGTAGCAGTCTGGTTTCGTGTCTGGTGATGGCCGATATAGGAAGAGGCAGTCGTCGTATGCTGAAGGCTCGAAGTCGAGAGACTCTAGCACTGCTTGCAGCTTCTTGTACCAAAGTAGGGGGCTTTGCTTCAGTCCGTACAAACTCTTCACCAGCTTGCACACTCTACCACTTTCGTCGTCGTAACCCTCTGGTTGCTTCATGAATACGATCGTATCCATTTCACCATGCAGAAAAGCATTTTTTACGACGAGCTGCTGCACCTCGTAATCCATCACTGCTACAACTGCCAGCATGATGCGGGCGGTAGTGTAGCGGCTCACGGGAGCGTAGGTGTCGAAGAAGTCTTTCCCCTCAACTTGCATGAACCCCTTTGCCACAAGGCGAGCATTGAATTTGTCAATACTTCCATCAGCTTTTGTCTTGACGCAAAACACCCACTTCACACCCACAGGGAGAGAGCCAGATGGAAGCTCCGTAAGCTCCCAAGTCCCTTGATCCATGAGACTCTGGTACTCTATGTCAAGTGCTGCCTTCCACTGTGAAGCATGCTCCCCTTGCAGAGCTTCTTTCAGAGTCTTGGGCTCAGGCGGTAGCTCGCTTGCTGAGACGAGAGCTACGAGGTGCGTTGTGTTGAAGTCCGCTAGGACATCATCCCCCTCTTTGTAGATGAAGCAGGCCATGATAGCCGGATGCGCTTCATTAATCTCCTACTCTTCTTCTTGTTGTAACTGTTGTCGCAGGAGGCGCGTGAGGCGCCCCGGATGCCGGGCAGCTTCATCCCGTGGTTTCCCCGCCGCATGCGCACCATTGTGCACTCCCACGGCCTTAGTTTTGTCATGAGGTACTATGAGCGCCTCATGGTCAGTGGTGATGCGTTCGTCCTGGCGAGTGTCGAGGGTCACATGCGGGACCACCGGTTGCTCATCCGTCTTCTCCAGATCAAGAAGGGTGAGTGGCACACTATCAGCTTCCCCCTCCTCTAGCGTCTCCACGTAAGATTCGTAGAAAGTCTGGAGTAGAGCGGGCTCACTAGACTGCTTAATCTCCCGAGCAGAGCGCGTCAGGTTCTCGAAGAAGATAGCGTCTCTGCTGGTGATGATGTGATGGGAGTCTATGTCGTAGAACTCCCATCCCTTCATGTTTGGGCTTTGTCCGAGGAAGACCCCTCATGTTGCTTTGTCTGCTAGTTTCCGCAGATGTTCCTTTGGGACATGGAGCAGGGCCATGCACCCAAAGGTGCGTAGCATGGAGATGTCAGGTTTGTCATCGTGCCATGCCTAGAAGGCTGTCCTGCTCGGTAGCGACACGTGTGGCACGCGGTTGCGCACCCACACTGCTTGCCGGAGTGCAAATGGCCACCACGAGTTGTCGAGCTGCCCACCAAGCAGCATCGACTTCAACGTCTGTTGCATTGTGCGGTTTGCTCTCTCCGCCACGCCATTTTGCTGCGGAGTGTAGATCGTAGAGAACTGCTGCACGATGCTGAGATCCTCTAGTTGAATGACAAACTCTGTGCTGGTGTTCTCGCCAGCACCATATGAGCGTAGAACCTGTAGTTTTCTGTTGCTTTGACTTTCGGCCATCGCGAGCCACTTAAAAAAGCATGCTGGGGCTTCATCTCTTGTTCAGAGTGGATAGCTCCAGACCATCCTTGTGGCATTGTCAATGAAGAGTAGAAAGTAGTGATGCCCTCCGCAGACTGTGGCCGTTGGTAAAGGTCCACAAATGTCGGTGTGGACCAGTTTCAGCTTCTGGCTGACGTCGCACTTCGTAGCCAGAGGAAGCATCTGTCGTGGTAGTTTGGCCCGCACGCAGTCTTCACAAGGCTCTGCTGCATCCTTACTTTTGCTTTCTTTGATACTAAGACCGTTGACCTGTTCCTGCTTCTACATTGTTTGTACAGTTTGATTGCTGATGTGGCCGAGCCGTTTGTGCCACAAACTGAGGTCTGCGCCAGAAACCTGGTGGAGACTAGCTGCTGCGAAGGGCGTACCTGGCCCTTTTGTTGGAGCTGGTGCTACAAAGTCGAGCTCAATCATGCCGTGTGGAAGAAGGCGACCTTCAGCGAAGGTCTCGCCTTCACGGCTCTTCAAAGTGACATGTTGTCCGTCGCTGACGATCCGCGCACCCCTCTTCATCAGCTGCCCGAGTGACAAGAGGTTCACTACGATCTGAGGTATGTACAACACGTCCCCGAACTTGACCTGGGCACCGTCGTACCCAACCACTGTCATTTTTCCTTTGCCCAAAACAGGCACTTGCCGCTTGTTCGCCACCGTGATGAAGCCTTTGGAGCAGGGTTCCAGCTCGTGGAGGCAGGCCTTGTCATGGGTGATATGTGAAGTGCACCCACTGTCAAGGTACCACACGTAGGTGGAGCGTACCAGCTCATCACTCTGCTTGGTTGAGAGCTAGAAGACAGATCATGTGTAGTCGAACTGCTTCTCCTTGCCTCAATCCTGCTTCCCTGTCCCTTTGTTCACGCCTCTCTCAGGTTGCTTCTCCTTACTGCTAGCTGCCTTCTTCTCCCCCTTTCCTCCTGAGCTGTTTGCTTTGTAATGTTGCTGTCGCCTGGCTTGTTCCTCATCCCACATCCTTTTCCTGCACTCCCGCTTCATGTGCCCAATCTTCTTCCAATAATGGCACTCAACTATAGGACGTGACCCTGCATTCTGGCTGCGTGCACTTTGGGTGCTAGCGTTTGGTTCAGAATGGACGGACAACTGGGTGGATGCGGAGTTCCTTGTGGACTGGCTATTCCGGAAGGGCTGAGCAGTGGACACGGCAGCACTCACACCTTGGTAAGTTGCATTGCTCAGGATTCTCTCCTTTTCTCTTGTCAGCTACCGGTCACGTTGCTCTGTCAAAAGCATCTTACAAACATATGCTTCTGTGAGCTCTGCTTCATGCTTGAACTTGAGTACCTTCCGAACGTCGTCCCAGTCCCTAGTCAGACCGTTGAGGAGAAAGGTCACAAACATTGAGGTTGATGTGCGACAGTTCCATCAGGAGGTGAGATTTGAAGGTTGAATCTCCAGACATGTATGTCCGTAGCAGGTATGACCAAGCCTGGCGAGCTGGCTCAACAGTCTCCTCGTACATCCGTATAGCTTGATGGATGCAAGGAGTCAGATGGTCGTCCAGCACCATGAAAGCAGCTCTTGTAATGTAGTTGTACTCAGCCACCACGCTAGACAGCGACCCTTGGGACGGAGGCGTGTGGTAGCCGTTGCAGAACCTCCAGATGCCGTGTATTTGGGCCGCTTGTTTGAACTTGTGCGCCCAGTGCGGGAAGTTCTCGCCATCGAATTTGTCAACCTTGAGCTTGTGCAGATGTAGTGAGGCTACTGCTTGAGGCACACCGTCCTCCAGGCCTTGGTACGCTTTGCCTTGTGCTTCCGCTTGTGGTAGTGGCACAAAGCCTTGTGCCATTGGCTGCGGCCCTTGTGGTGGTACTGCTACTCCTACATGAACTGGTGCTGGTTGTGTCGCAAATGGTTGCAGTCCTAGTGCTTGGTGCATCTGCTGATAGTGTGCCATGGGTGGTACCATCGGAGCTGGTTATGGCTGTTGAGCCACAAACGACTGTGGCATGCCTCCTTGTGGTGCTGCTACCGGCTGCACTTGCGGAAACATGGCTGGTTGCACGACTGGGGGAGGGCTCACTTGAGGCAGATGTGCAGACGTTCCTTGTGAACCATGTTGCCACTGCATCTGCTACTGCTGTTGCTGCTGTTGCTGAAGCTGCTGCTGTTGAAGCTGTTGTTGCTGAGTCCATGCCAGCTGCTGCTGAAGTTGTACGATTTGGGCTGCTTGAGCGGCATGTGACTGTTGTAGCTGCCGCGTCTGCGATGCTTGAGCTGCATGGGTTAGCTGCTCCTGTTGACGTAGGAGCTCTTGAGCGGCAATTTGTTGCCTCAGCGCCTCCCTCTCTTGCTCCACAGCTTGATGTGTTGCGGCTTTTTGTTGCGCCATACGTTGCGCCTCCTCCGCCAAGCGTTACGCCTCTGCAGCTTGGCGTTGTGCATGGTCTGCGACATGGTGCCCCTGCTCTTGGCCCATACGCATGCCATGCAAAACTGATTGGTCATCAAGTGCAGAAGAAGTTGACTGAGCGTTCTCCTCTTCCATGTTGCTCGTGCTTCTGAGCAGGTGGAACGCCGCTCACGCGCGTGAAGTAGCGTCACCTCCGCCTCTGGCTCAACACTTGTACAGGGCTTGTGGAGAACGTCTCTACAACCAACGTAGTCTACTGCTACTACTGCCACAAACTGATGGGAGCACCACCTAACGCTCTGATACCATGTTGATTTTGTGAGACAGGCAGCAAGGGCTAGGACCCTTGCTGGTAGGATCTTTGGGTGATCAGCAGTGCAGCATGTATAATAGCAGGGCAAGGGTTGGGAATCTGGACTGAAATCTTGATTGATACACAGTACAAGTATGGTACATAGAAAATCCTAGGCAAGCTAGGCTAGCACAGCTCCTGGCCCACAGAGGGGCAATGCCTTGCTAGGCCCTCTAGGCGGTCGTGGCAAGGGTCTTGGCGCAGTCTCCAGGTTGACTGGCCTCCAGGGCAGCCTCCACCCAGGCTGGCAGGCCTTGCCAGGCTTACATGGGCCTTGGAGGGATCTCCAGTAGAGTCTTGGTCTGGGCTCTAGAGTCAGAGGCTTGAGTAGGGCTGAGTGCTTGCAGAAAGCTGAGATGATGAGATGATTCTGAACTGAGAGGAGCTTCCCCTTTTATACCTGTGGTCCTGGCAAGTTGACCACCTGAAGGAGAAGCTTCCTTCAGGTGGTTCAGGTCTGCTGTTTCTTGGGGAAGCTTCCTTCCAGGAGAAGCTTCTTGTAGGTCAGAGTTGTTACTGGCATCATTGCAGGTTCAGGGAGAAGCTTCCTTGTTGAGGAAGCTTCATCAGGTGTTCAGGTGCAGCTTCCCCAGGAGGTTGCTTGCTCTGCAGGCTTTTCTCTGACGGCTGTTGATCTTGCCATACTGTTGCATCAGATCCGTCAATCAGGTGCCTCCTGAAGCTTGTTCCAGATTGGCCCATGTAGGTTGAAGGGCCCATGCTCTATGCATGTGGCTGATGATGCAGTGTAGGCCTCATGCTCAGGGTGCATGATTCCTGTCCAGTCAGCTAGAGGATTCCCTGACCAAGGCAGATATGTAGTGCTGCGCAGTAGGCAGCTCCCCTCCCTGCTAGAGCTAACTAGAGGCATGCGTAACCCTCTTGCGCATGCCTGCTCACTATATTACAGACCAGGCCCTTTAGACTGCTTCAGGGCTGGTTGCCAGATTCTATCTGGCCTGCACAGGAGAGAATTCCCAGTAGACGTGGACCCAGGAATTCACCGTAAAATCCGTAACTTTTCGTACAGTACTCCGAATGCAGTATCGTCTTTACCATATCGGAGCTTAACACCAGCGTAGTAATCGCACCTCTGAACACCTATGACCCGCAGTCACAACCCACACGTGCTCAGACAAGTATTAGCTGAGAGAAGAACAGGGAGACTGTGGTCAAGCAAGGTCATGGGGACATGAGAATGTATCAAGAGGGTCCATTTAGCCCTCTCACCTCGCGATAGTCAGGGAATGGCTGCGAGCTACCCCTCGCTTTTCCAAGGGTTGGCCGTGAGAAGATGCAAGCTTCCTAGCAACACTCCCGTTGACCAGGCGTCAGTGCCTGATCGGACAGTGACGACAGTCACAAGTCGTGTACGCAACGACAAGAGTTTGGCTAGGGGACACACGGCAAAGTGTCTAAATGCTTCAATAGAATTTGTAGAGAGAGAGATGAAGTATGACAGGTCCATGGCATAAATACCTGCCGCAGCGTTCAGCGGGTGTCGCATGCACCGGTCTAAGAGCTGTCCTAAAACCGGTCCAAAACCATTGTTTTGGCCATAACTCTGCGCACACATGTCAGAATGCTACACCGTCTAAACCTAGACGTGCACAATCACAAGACGGAAGCTACGACTGGTCACATGCATGAATCCATCATCAGATGGTGGACACGCAATGCAAAAACATGCAAATCGGGCTCATGGCAAGTCCGCCGAAAAACTCCTACAAGCTATAGAAAAAACAGCAAGAAGTCTCAGCAGTGTCTGGGGCTCTGGAACGGTAGTCGGCCAGCTCCAGGCTGGAAGTCCACCGCCAGTCGTCGCACCAGTGTCCCTAGGGCACGCCTCAGGGATCTGCACGAGTATGGACATGGCCGAGTGGTCACAGTAGACTGTATAAGAATGTCACAAATCACAACACTCTCCCATGACCCGATGGTACGCATGTCCATACACGTGCAGCACTGGACAAGTACAATGGTGTGTGTAAAACAGATGGGACATCGGCACACATCCCACTCTCAACCACTCTCAGGCATGGGGCCAAGCCCAACAGAACGAATGGCCACCAGGAACCTTCCGCAAGTTAGTGCCTTTGTCAAGAAATCAGCACGCTGCATGTCAGTACCAACCCACATGACGGAAATCACGTGTTGCCCCACTAGATCACGCACAAGGTGATGCTCAACCGCAATGTGCTTCGTGCAAGCATGAATGACATTGGAGTTCTCCGCAATGGCGAGAGTACTCTGGTTGTTGCCACGAAGCACAATGGCGGGTACTGACTGACCAAGCTCAAGAAATAGGCGTTGCAGCCATACCGCCTCAGCAGCCCCTCCGCCCAAAGCAACATACTCTGCCTTCAACAAACTACATGAGATGCAGCCCTACTTCCCGCTACGCCAAGACAGAGCGGTACCGCCAAGCAGGAACACGTAGCCAGTACAGCTGTGTCCATCCGGGCTCGAGGCCCAGTCGTTGTCAGTGTAGTCGTCAAGGACCATCGAACACTGCCAACGAAAGCAGAGTCCAAGGTACGGCGTCAAGACCACGTACCACACCACTCGCACAGCCGCGTGAAGGGCTCTGAAACGTGGAGCCTACGAGAACTAAGCAAGGAGGTTGACGGCAAAAGCGATGTCAGGACGTGTGGTAGTGGCCAGGTACATCAGAGATCCGATGAGACGGAGGTACAAGGTCACGTCCATTGTCTCCCCGAGCTGTGTGGGATCATCCACCTTTAGGGCATCTTGCCCATCAGGTGTAAGAGGTGTGGAAGCAGTGGGAACTACACCAAGGAGGTTGCTGAAGCGCTCCCCCACGACTCGTGAGTATCGGGCCTGATGCAGCAAGAGTGTCCGACGCCTACAATCTCGCATGATCTCCATACCAAGAAACACCTATACAGGACCAAGGTCCTTCATCCTATAGGCATTGTGAAGGACAACCTTGGCCTCCTTCACGGCCTCTAGGGAAGGAGACGCCATCAGAAAGTCATTAACATAGACCAGGATGGCGGTGAACCGCTCGGGTGTCGGTAGGATGAAGAGAGAGGGATCTGTCTCGCTCTGCACATATCCCGCACGAGTCAAAGTGCCGGTGATCTCCCGGTTCCAACACCGCGGAGATTGCTTGAGGCCATACAAGGACTTGCGCAAGCGCCAGACCTTGTCGCCGTCCTCAAAGCCTGGGGGCTGAACAACGTAAATCTCCTCATCCAGAGAGCCAAGGAGGAACGCATTGTCCACGTCCATCTGGTGTAGTTCCCAGTCATGCTGAACCACTACACCGAAAGGAGCTCGAACTGAGGTCATGCGACTGACAGGGGCAAAAGTGTCAGTGTGATCGATGCCCTCAATTTGAGAGTACCCCTTGACGACCAAGCAGGCCTGACCATCAGGCTTCACTTTCTTGCAAAAGACCCACTTGACCTGAATAGCCTTCCTCCCAGGCGAAAGGTCGACAAGCTCGTAGACTCTATGCTCTCGGATAGCGCAAAGCTCATCCTCATAGGCAGCGTGCCAAGCGTCAGCATCCTATGATGAGAGAGCTTCCCTCAGGGTGCCCGGGTCGTGCGCCATAGAGGGAGAGCTCTACGTGGCAAGAGCGCACGCCTCGGTGCTAGGCCTGAAGACTAGAAGATCAGCTGCTGCATCACAAACGATATGGAACTTGTGAGTGACGAGATCGTGCCCTACGGGGTACGCTGGATGTACCTCTGTGAGCTCAATGCGGACACTGAGGCCTAGGGCCTTTGTGTCGAGGTCACCACTCGCGATGCTATGAGAGGGGCGCCACGGTGTGGGTACCGACGCTCGCAGAGCTCCGGAATCCAGTGGTGGAAGACGGCCACCGGGCTCACGGGAGTAACCGGAGTACGAGGGGCGCACCTCAAGCTCAGGGATAGACGCGGCCACAACTGATGGGGACTGAGGCAAGACTGGTGATGCCGTGCGAGGACATACGTGTGTGGAGGACGCAGAGCTGGGTGTGACAGTAGGACCAGGCAAGACTGGACCTGACACAGAGGCAGGAGTGCCACGAGCAGAGACGGTAACAGTCGAGGCTGGACCAGACACAACATCAGGAGTGCCAACAGACGTAGGTACTTGCGCAGAAGTGGGCGCGGGAACAGAAGCAGGGGCACCTATGGGATGTGAAACAGGTTGTACAGGCGAGGTCTGTGCACCGACGGCGATGATCACCGGGTCATCAAGGGCCGAAGACCGAGAGGTGAAGGGGGCTCGAACGGACACATCAGCCTGGTGAGAGGTGCTCGCTGGCGTAGAAGTCTCCCCCATCTGTCGAGAACCCTCACAGGTAGGAACATGTGTGGCGGAGAGTGCCGTGATCGAAGTCAAGTCACAGTAGGTGAGAGACTAAAGAAAGAGCGCGTCAAGTGACTCAATGACGCGACGACGAGTAGGGTCCCAGAAGCGCCAGGCCTTCGACGGCGGGGACATGCCTATGAAGCCACACAAGCGGTCTCGAGGTGACACCTTGGATGCCTGCTGGTCCTTGGTGTACCACACGGATGCGAGGGATCCCCAGACGCGAGCGAGACAAAGGTTAGCACGGTGGCCAAACCAGAGCTCATATGGTGTAATATGGTCCAGAAGCGGACCGTGCGGGAGGCGGTTTTAGACCCAAGTCATGTAGGCAAAACCCTCAAAGACAAAGGACTCAGGGAGACCGCACTCAGACTGCATAGTGCAAACCGCATCCTTCATGGTGCGGTTCCAGCGCTCGGAAATACCGTTCTGCTCAAGGGTACCACGAGCGGAGATCTGGTGAAAAATCCCGTTCTCAGCAAAGAACCCGTCCATATGCCAAGGAACTCACTGCCTCTATCCGAGCGGGAAGTATGTATCTTGTGACGTGACTGACGCTTAGCCATCACTAGCCAGAGTCAAACCGCAAGGGTGGCGTCGCTCTTCTGACGCAGGCTGTACACCCACTGCATCCGCATAAAGTTGTCAGTCAGAGTCAGAACACACCGGCCCCGATCAGATAGGGACTCGATCGGGAGAGGACCGAGAAGGTCTGAGTGAACTAACTCGAGGGGCTGAAGCGCTCGGGAACGAGAGTCAGGGTAGGTGCATCGGCGCATCTTTCCCTAAGCGCAAAAGAGAAAGTCGGTCTTGGGTGGTTTCTCGAAAGAAGTCGCGTCAAGACCGAGAGCTGGCTGTGTCCAAATGAGCTTTGACGTAGTGTCGGAGCCCACGTGACATAGACAGCGATGAAGCAACCGCTGGTGTTCCGGAGACAGAACACCAGTGATGAAGACCCAACCGGAGGAGGAAGGAGAGCAAGGGGAGGAGGTCCGAGAGACGCGATACAGATCATCTACGACTGAGGCATGAAGGACAACGCTGTGAGTACAAGTAGCAGTCACACTCGCTGAGTGTGCGGTATGCTCTAGAGAGAGACCCATTAGTGTGCAGGCACGCACAAAAAGCAGGCTGAGCTCAAGATAAGGCACAAACAACATGTCGGAAAAATACAAGGGGTAAGACGGACCGTCAAAACATACAACCCCAACACCATGGACTAGGAAGGACTGGCAAGAGCCTGTACGGACGAAACGGACAGACATGACAGGACCGAGAACAACAAAATCACTACGACGACACGTCATGTGATGAGTGGTACCAGAATCGATGATCCAAGTGTCACCGGAGTCATGACTGGTGGACGTCGCTGTACAACGGGCAATGGAACACTCGGCATCAGAGGGACGCTGAGCCGTCAGTGGAGAGAAATGACGCAGGGCACAAAGATGAGACTCATGAACCCAATCGGTGCACTAAGGCGCATCATCATCACATGCTGCCTGTGCTCCCCCACACGCGTCGTCATAACCCACAGGAACGGACGGACAGACAGTCGATGGACCACCCGACGATGACAACACACTCGCACCCCCCTGAAAGCGGAGCGCCAGAAGGTGTCGGAGCTCAGCGATGGTGCGGTCGCGTGGGTCCGGACCACTGCTACTCGCCGGTGAGGGAGCGGGAACAGCTGCAGTCATGGCCGCCGCACGTCCGCAGGAAGGCGAGGATGATGTGATGGAATGGGAACGGAGGGCGTGTGCAGCCCAGAGCCCACGAGTACTCCGCGCACAGTCGAGCGGCTGCTGACACTCGGTGTAGCGATGGGCGCCTCCACAGTTGTAACAGTGAACAGAACGTCCACTACTACCACTGAATGATGACTGCTATTGTGACTGCTGCAGACCTGATTCACGCTTTCCCTTCTTCTTCTTCCCCTGAGCTACTGTTGCAACATCCTGAGTGGGTGTGGGCGGGACCAAAGAGGAGGAGGAAGATGAGGACGTGATGGAGGATAAATAAGGAGACTGCAGAAGGGAAGATGGTGGTGATGCGACGACTGCTGTAGCAAGAGAAGTCTCCTGATGGGCCACGGCTGCCTCACGGGCTGAAGTCACGTGGAGGAAGAGCTGATGTGCCCAGGGGAGAAACTGCAGAGTGGCTGAAAAGGGCTTGAGGATTGCGTCGTTGTACCGGGTGAAGATGTCAGTGTACTCAAGGCGAACTTCGAGCATCATCGTACAGAGCGCCCACAGCTGTGTGCCTCCTGAGGTCCCAAGGCGCATGTAGATGTGCATGGCGCGTCGCCAGTAATTGGCTGTAGGCTCTGTAGGCCCCTGACGTAGAAAGTGGAAGGCACAATTATGTGCTGTATGAGTGGCGTGCGTCTCTGCGGCCAGCATGGATAAGGCCAGACCCCAACCTCCACGAGGATCGGCGACGGTGCCTGTGCCGGCCTCGCCAAGGAGGGGGCAAAAATCGACGACGGTCTCGAGTGGCATGGCATATAGGAGTCCGCGCATCGCCCTGGCTGCTGTCAGCACCTGTGTTGGGTCTGTAGGCTAGTACGGGTTGTGGTAGTAGGGCCACACTCCCTCTGAAGTAGCCCAAACGTGAAAGAGAATCTCCCAGCAGTCGAAGCCGTCCTCACTGACATACCGTGGAGGTGGTGTCTCAAAGTCCTTGGGTTGCCGCTCCGTGGGGAGAGAAACCGCAGACTGAGGAGGAAGAGGGATGGGGAAGACTCTGAGAAGGGGATAGTCACCAGGTGAGTCGGGTGATGATCGTATCAGAGGAAACCAAGGAGATCTGGTGCCCGTCTGCAGCTGACGCAAACGCTCCTGAAGAACTCGAATCTCATGATCCAGGGAGTCACCTATGATGCCTGGCATGAATGGATCAAAATCCAGGAGGTCAGGAGGTGGTGGGTCAGGTGTAGCTCCTGTCAAGGGTGCCTGAATCGACTGCTATGTAGAGACCGCGACGCCAGCAGCTCCCTCCAAAACCTGTCGTGGGACCATGGACTGGGCACGTAGAAGCTCAGTCAGCATGCGGATGGCATCAGTCTCCTCCCGCTATAGGCGACGCATCTCATCCTGCAGGCTCAGCAGGTCCTCAATGGCCTACGAGCGTGGGCTCAGGATCCCAGAAGAAGAGGAGGAGGGATCTCCTGTCCCCTCCCCTTGTTGTCAAACAAGTTCATGTCGCCTGTCAGTATGGGTCGACAGGTCAGGTTTGTCGGATTTTGAGAGCGTTAGCATTTCTTTACGAGTTGAGACGCTATCAAAGTTTGACTGTCCGGCCAAAAACTTGGCTAAGTATGGTGCTGACGTCAGCAGGTGGTTGCTGACGTCAACACGACCTGATGACGTCAGCAAGCAAAAATGCTGATGTCAGCTCCACTCCCCTCCTTTTCTTTTTGTGTGTGTTTTCTCTTGTGATTCTACGCAAGCGTGCAGCCGCTCTGCGACTCCTATGAGGAAGTTTCGCGGAAGCTACGCAACAGCTTCTGCTCAGCTGCTGGTACAACTGTGTTGTCAGTTGCAGCAGTAGGTATGTGGCTGCGTGCGCAGCAGTGGCAGTAGCAGCTGCGCGATGCCACTGCTGCTACGCAAAACGGTTGTTGTGTGCTGCCGCCGTCACGCGTTGCTGCTATTGCCGTTGCTGTACTGCTGTTGCTGCAGCTGTTGCCGCTATGCCGCTCCCGCCGCGGCTGCCGCTGCTACTGCTGCATTGCTGTTGCCACCGTTGCTGCTGCTCTGTTGCTACCGCCGCTGTTGTGCAGCGCTGCTGTTGCCGCGGCTGCCGCTACAGCTGCGGACGGCGGCTGCACTCGCTACAACCGCCACGCGCTGCTGTGGCTCTTGCTACGATACTACTGTTGCCGCTGCTACTACTGCTACTGCCGCTGCTGGTGCTGTTACTCTGCTGCTATGCTGCTGCTGGCACGGTGGCAACGCTGCTGCTATGGTCTCACATGATGGGTGTGGGTTGCGTCGACGTCGACCGGCTGTCTTCGACAGGTCCCAATGGATCTGCTGCTGCTGCTCAGTGAGAACTGTCTCACTGCTCTGATACCAAGAGACGATGTAAGGAAGCTTCCTAGCAACACTCCCGTTGACCAGGTGTCAGTGCCTGATCAGACGGTGACGACAGTCACAAGTCGTGCACGCAATGGCAAGAGTTTGGCTAGGGGACACAAGGCAAAGTGTCTGAATGCTTCAATAGCATTTGCAGAGAGAGATGACAAATGACGGGTCCATGGCATAAATACCTGTAG
>SZWC01013712.1:42824-55515 GCA_023375785.1 Penium margaritaceum | reverse complement strand
GCAGCTCAGTGAGAACTGTCTCACTGCTCTGATACCAAGAGACGATGTAAGGAAGCTTCCTAGCAACACTCCCGTTGACCAGGTGTCAGTGCCTGATCAGACGGTGACGACAGTCACAAGTCGTGCACGCAATGGCAAGAGTTTGGCTAGGGGACACAAGGCAAAGTGTCTGAATGCTTCAATAGCATTTGCAGAGAGAGATGACAAATGACGGGTCCATGGCATAAATACCTGTAGCGGCGCACATCGGGTGTCGCACGCACCGGTCCAAGAGCTGTCCTAAAACCGGCCCAAAATCACTGTTTTAGCCATAACTCTGTGCACACATGTCAGAATGCTACGCCGTCTAAACCTAGACGTGCAGGATCACAAGACGAATGCTACGACTAGTCACATGCATGCATCTATAATAAAATGCTGGACATGCAAATCGGGCTCATGGCCAGTCCACCGAAAAACTCCTGCAAGCTGTAGAAAAAATAGCAGGAAGTCTCGGCAGTGTCCGAGGTTCTGGAATGGTAGTCGGCAAGCTCCAGGCTGGTAGTTTGCCGCCAGTCGTTGCACCGGTGTCCCCAGGGCCCACCTCAGGGATCTGCACGAGTATGGACACGACCGAGTGGTCACAGTAGACTGTACAAGAACGTCACAAATCACAACAGGCCGGTGGCCAGCCGCCTGCTGGCTACAGGTGCCTAGGTGGCCTACGGCTGGTCCAGTGACCGGCAGGCCACACGCCGGCGAGCCACCAGCCGCCTATTGAGATGGTGGCTCGATCAGCGGCGAGGATGCCGCGCGGCCTTGAGGGTCGAGGCCTGTGGCCTCCTACCCCATTCCTCGCTCGACCTCCTCGCTAACGATAATAAGCAAGGACAAGGGATCGAGTGAGAGCGAGGGGTGCACATGAGAAGTCAGCATGAAATCGCCAATCTTGCCTCGCACGCAATGATTTTGTGCCGGCATAGCAAAACAACTCGCGTTCTTTGATGTCAAGCTATTATTTTTTAAACCAAAATTTACTTGCAAACTCAGAAGTTCAGGGAAACACCTCTCTCGTTTCAGACCCAACACAAGGGGACAAGGTAAAAGCATAAGTGGGCCTCCAGATACTTGAAATAATCAAGTCTCCCTCCATGGGTCGTTGATGAAAAGTGCCTCTGAGAGTGACGCAGGGACGAAAACCCCTTGCGCTAGCTCTGAACACCATTCTACGAACTCTGTTGACATTGAAAGTGAAGGAGTTAGAGACACGACCCATTATAGTGGTTCTCAGAGTAAGACGACCCTCGCGACCAAGTGTGCAACGATTTTGGCGGCTACTAGAGATATCAATCACCACTAGTAATTACAACAATGGCAAAAATGCCACGTGGGGATAATGGCTTAAAGCTTAACTGATTTGGAGATCGTAAAGTGTGTTCAAAAGCTTTTGAGGAGCGGTTTTTCATCCTCCTCAATCTTAGCTTCTTCTTCCCTTCATAGGCTAATTTTCTTTTCTTGGATGGGGTGTGGAGTGCCCACCCCCAAAACCATCATTGTCCTCCTCTCCTTGAGAATCCCTCCTCTATCCTTCAAGAAAAAACAGGGAAGTCTTTTCCCATAAGAGCTTAGACTATCACACTCTGAGAGGATAAGAAAAAATGAGGAAGGTGAAACTTTGGGAATTTTTGGAGGCCTCCCCATCATCGTGGGGCACAAAAGAAACGTCTCCATGAAGGGAATAGAAGGTGCCAAGAGGACTCATGAGGAGACCAATGAAGACCACATGACAAGAAAAACAAACAAATAGGAGTGGGGGAGGAGCGCGTGAGGGTAGAAACTCTAAGTTAGAGCTTAACCCTCTCTCCTCCTCATCACCACATGAGGTGTGCTCAAGTTTTTGTAGCCTCTTTTTTCCTTGGCCTTCATTCTGTTTTCCTAGAATTTCTACCTTGCTTGGTGCAGTAAGTTCAGCTTCGGATTTTGCCTAGAATCCACGCAATTGTGCCAATTATGGCGATGTAGAAATTAATACTTTTCTACGAGGTGATTATAATGACCGTGATGGCCTAGAACGATAGAAATAGTTTATATGATTACCTCACCAATCATGAGAGCAAGGTGACTTTGGGAGGCAACACCTCCTTGAGGTCGCCGTTGACCCTCAGAATGGTCTCCACTTGCTAGTTGTACGAGCAACGAAATGGAAAGTGTTGTTTTGTCCACCGCCAACAAGTGCAAGGTGGTGACAGTCCCACCACACGCCCTCCGCAGATTCCAAGTTTTGGGAGCCCACACCGCGAGCACGGTTGTCAAACAAAGGGCTACCGGACCACCAAACACAACCCTTGCTAAACTCGGTAACATGGAGAAGCATGCAAAAGGCAAAAAAAGGCTTGATGAACTAGTCGATGTACATTTGGACGGCTCCCACGCGACAAAAGATGTGCTCAAGGAGGACCATCCAAGTGTAGACCCCGATGAAGAGCACGATGTCGATGATGGAAAAGCCGACGATATCACTCTCATTGCCATCATCGTGCAGCAAAATCAAGCCAATCGATCAGGAATGGCAAGACGCTTACCGGATCCCCTAAAGCTTCCGACCGTAGCAAGGCTACCAACACTAAAGGCATCAAAAACAGCCACGTGGAATGTTCCCGTGAGCACATGCCAGACAACGTCACCGCAAAGGCAAGTGGCGACAACCAGTGGAGGCTTGCTGAGTTGGATGTCATGGTGGCGGGCCAACCCAAGATCACCACCGACGGTGGAGGTGCAACACCAATGGGAGGAGTGGGAATGGACCTCCTTTCCTATGATACGGCTGCAATGGGGTCGACCAATGCCCACTCAAGCAACATCGCTGAAGGCAACCTCCTTCAGAAGGTGGGAATCTTTAGAGGCGTGTACGTAAACCGTAAGCTCTGTGAGTGGGTAAAGGTGCTCAAACAATGCAAGGTCTTTGATGTTATCGCCAACCTGCTAGCCAACGTTGGGTAGATGATCACGCACCTCGTCCATGATTGTTAGCTGGAGCGTGTGGCTGCTCATGAGGCACCCCGTCAATGTGATGACCTGGACAAGGCGTTATAGAGCGTTACCCATGAGTGGATGCAAGAGCAACCGCAACAGACTGTAGGTGTTGATGCCATTTCCAATGGCAACAATGACTTGCCTACCTCAACGTCTTTAAGGCCTGTCATGATTACTTTGTTCCTCCACTGTGTGGAGATCTCCCACAAGGGTATGAAGGTAATCGATTGGCTAAATCACATGGAGCACTTTGTGCGTGTCCGCAAGGTGCAATACGGTCAACTGGGTGACCTTGCTAAGACACAAGTTGAAGATACGCTCTTCAAGGACTTGGTGAAGGAATGGGATGAGCAGCAAGAACACCTTCAGTGGTATCCCATGCCATGGGAGGCCTTCTTTACTTTCATTTGTAAGATGTGTACATAATGTGAGGAGGCATAGCGCATTCTCCACAAGATCAAGGACTTCAGGCAGCTAGATAGCTGACTCGAGGCCTTCTTCAGCGAGTTCACTACGCTCGTGAGGAAGCCGAAGCTGCACCAAAGGCCATGGGACCTAGACATTCAAGTACCCGGATTGCTTGATATTAGAGCAGTTTCGTGATGGCTTGGCGAGCAAGAAGCTGAATGACAAGACCACCATCACGGCAACAGGCCAAGCGTAGAAAAACTGGAGGACGTTTTGTGACTACATGAGCGATGTGCATTTGGTGAACTTGAAGCACATCTCCAATGCACAGCTGAGCGCACATGTACAGGAAGGGCATAACAATAGCATGCATGATGTAGGGGCTGGTGGGTCAGCCGGACATTGAGACGGGACCGAGGACAAGCAGCTCGCAAATCCTCAAGCCAAGAAGGCTGGTCAACACAAGATCCCCAACAACAAGCGTTACCGCAAACATGACAAGGTGCAGGCGACGTGTGAGCGTCGCAACGCAGTCTTTAGCGACTAGCTCTGCCAGAATTTCATGCAGCCTGGCCACTTTAGGGCCGATCTCTATGAGGCCACTGGTGGTAAGCAAGAGGCCAAAGCGTTGGCCACAACTACGGCACCTTGTGGGGATGGTACAACAGGAGGCCACGGACAGGTTCGTGGACAAGGCTGTTGTCACGACAATGGGCCTGGCAATGATACTTGATAGGGTCGTAGTGTGGGTTCTTCCCACCCTTGAGTGGCGCTAGCGGGGATCACTTAGGGGTACGAGTGGGTCACAAGTGTGGCTTCATGTTTTCAGATGAGGCTATTGAAGAATTTGATTTTTTTTTATGAGTTCGAACTTCTTTGTTGTGTTCTACCCTTTTGTTGAAACTTATTCTTCATTGGCTGACCGACATTGCCTTTTAAGCCTTGAATTTCTGGACGAGATGCAATGTTAGACACGCTTAGTGGTGGAAAAATCAACCATTGTGCAAGAGTTGTGTGATGTAGTGTCGGAAGCAAACACCCTCAAGGTGGTGACTTAATCACGTTCGCGGTACCGTTGGTTGACAGTTTTGATCTCTTCAAATCAAAAGTTTAGAAAGTGCTAGTCAAAGTCACCGATGCTAAAAACATGCGGACTCGAGTGGATGAATCATGGGAGTTGCGGAGCACACTGTACAATTTTTGTGTTTTTTCACAAACTCGACTTGTTTATGTCAATCCTTTTTACTGAGAAGAGTGCGCATCACATGAAAATGCAATTAAGAGGACACCTAGTTGGTGCTCTAGTGAACGTATTGGATGACACCAAAGGAGATACATCCATTATTAGCCTTAGATTTATCTGAAAAGTAGGCTTAAAGTATGAGCCATCGAATGGCGCTGTTGTTGTCGGTGACAATATGGGTGAAACCAATTTCTTTTGACTCGGGGATCGGACTCCGGGATCCGAGTCCTGGACTCGAACTCCGGGTTCTCTAGATTCAACCCGGACTCGGAGGGGTGAGGAGTGGGGTTGTAGCTGATTTGAAATGCCTGGCCTGGCCAATTTCTTGCCCTTTCCAATTATATACATTGTTGTTTCCATGCAAGCATCCATTGTGCATAAGAAGGAATGGCCCATGAATTCAAGCACAAATGTTAACAATCACATATTGTTTTTATTAAAATAACAAACTAGGTGAGGATGTCATGGTCAGAGACTGGACTCGTGGATCCATTGGACCAGGACTCGGGGATCTGGAACCAGGACTCGGACTCGGGGATCCGAGTCCACAATTGGATTCGGGCTCAGGGATCTGAGTCCACAACATGCACCCGGCTTGGGAGTCATGTTCCCCTTCCAGGAATCATGGTTCTAGGCTTAGTTTCACCCTTATGTGACAACCGTATAGTACTCGTGATCGATATGTGTGAAGCAAGAATGTGCATTCAAACTCATAAATAGAGTGTTGAGTTGAAAGTACTCAACGTGGTGCTGGGTGATTCCTGGCTCCATAGATACAAGGCTTTTATGTATTATGAATCAAAGCACTTGCTCCTTTTGAAAGGGACATTGTCACTCTACATTGATTCCAAGAATAGAATTATAACCGGCCCAACTATTAGTCCATGCCATCTTGACTAAGATGTATGCCAAGACACATATTCGACAAGGTTGCCAATGCTTCTTGGCTCACCTGTAGAAAAGGGTCGACAACATGAAAGAAGACACGCAACAAGAGATCAAATCTCTGATGGTGGAGTTCTTGGACTTATTCCAATACCCACTGGCTGGACTTCCACCTCAACAACACATATGTGACACGATTATGTTACAACTCGAGGTTGATCCTCCATCAAGACCCATATACTACCTCAATCCATGAGAAAGGCAAATTGCTGAACACCAAATCAAATACTACCTTGCAAAAGGCTGGATTGAGCCAAGTAACTTGTCATATGGTACACAGATCCTTTTTTAATAAAGGACTGAGATTTACGTATGTACATGGACTACTGGACATTGATCAAGCTGACAGTGATAATTGATTCCCCTTTCCTCAAATTGTGGACATGTTGAACCAAATCTCATGAAAAAAAGTACTTTTGTCCTTGGATTTTTCTCAAAGGTAGCATCAAATCCACGTCATAGAAGACGTTGTCTCCAAAAAAACGTTTTGAACATGGGACATTATCAGTTTTGATTTTTTTTTCTTTGGGCTAACGAACGCTCCAGCAACCTTCCAAGGAGAAATGATCCCAACATTCTCCAAGCAACTTGGTCTTTTTTCTTAGTTAATCAGGTAGACATCCTTACTTTCTCCAGATAAATGGAAGAGTACATAGAACATCTACACAAAGTCATTGCAATCCTTGAAGAACACAAGTTCTATACAAAACTGAGCAAGTGCAAGTTTGCACATGATGAGCTCGAATACATTGAAGACACACTTGGGAAGGACGACATCCGTGTCTACCCAATAAAGGTCCAAGCCGTGGTGGATTGCCCACGCCAAAATAATGTTGGACAGATTCGGTCTTTCCTCAGCCTTGGAAACTTCTTTCGTTGATTTGTGCAAGGGGATTCAAGTCAGGTAGCGCTGTTGAGCAAGCTCATGTCATAGGATGTGCATCGGACTTGGAGATCAAACTACAAGAATCATTTTCTCAAAGTCAATGAGCTTTTATCTAAAGCGCCCGTTTTAACTCTTCCATGTCCATCACAACCGTGGCAGGTGTAGTGTGATGCATCGGTAGTAGGACTTGGAATAGTCCTCATGAGAGTTGGAAACTGATCACCACGTAGACGCGGTATTCGAGCAGGAATCAAGAGCTCCTCATGGTAGTACACACATTCAAGATGGAGAGTGGCTACCTCGAGGGTGCTGAGGAGGTTGTGATGGTCATGACAAACCACAACCCATTGGTGTTTTTCCAAATGCAAGTGAACCTCTCAAAATGAAAGGCGTGTTAGAGCGAATACCTATGCCCATTCTCATACACATGGGAATATTGACCAAGGTGTATCAATGTGGCCAATCCACTTAGCTGATCGCCTATAAAAATGAAAGGAACCACTTAGGTCAATGGGTTTTTTTATGGCCATCGCAACAGCAAGATTGTAACAACATGATCCCCCTGCACCTTTATGGTAGCCACCTTGAGATATTATCTATCATAATGGTTTCATAAAAATGATCTAGATGGGATACTGTGTAGCTTCTTGGTTTCAAGTCTCTTATAATCTTGACAAGTATGGATTGTTGGAGACCATAGGAATTGTTTGGCACGGAAAACAAGTTCTTGTACGGGACTTGGAAGACCTTCGACCAAACAATATCTCTTAGCAGCACCATTTACCGCTCGCACGTCATGTGTGACCTTGAAAGACTGGAAAGGCACTACCGGACCACTATTGGTGGCGAGGATGGAATGTTGACATTCAAAAGTGTTGCATGATATGCGACTCATGTCCATGGAACAAGGCTAGTAACAAAAATTCTATTGGAATTCTCCAAAAGCTTCCCATTGTAGGGATTCCGTGGGAGTGCGCCAGCATGGAATTTGTTTTTAGACCTTTGGACACAACTCATAGTCACTATACAATAGTAGTGATTGTAGATCTTATCACAAAAATGGTACACTCCATTCCTACAAATGCTAATGTAAACACCGAGGAGACTTCTCCTCTCTTTTCTTACGATGTCTTAAAGTACTACGTTTTTTCATTATGCATCATCTCCAATTCAGACAGAAAGCCTGCTAGTACATTTTGGTAAAACATACACAATTTCTTTGGCAGTGAGTCATAAACATTGACAGTGTTTCACCCTCAAACAAACAGACAGACAAAGAAAATGATTTACACTTAGGAGTAAATGCACTGCTTGTACGTGGATTCTGCCGTGAACGACTGATACGAATTCCTAGCACCGATAGAGTTTGCGGGTAAAAACTCGATGAAAGAGTCCATATGGTTCACAATGTTCATGTTGAACAGTGTTGAACATCCAGTGGTGCCCTCTTCATTGGCGAAGAGTGTGAGTACAAGAGGATAGATTCCTTCCCTTCAAGCCTTTGGCAAGTGCATAGACTCCATATTCCTGGAGGCGAAGGGTCACCTTTGAGCTACTCGGCAATGAAAAAAGGCATATACATAAGTAAAATCACCATGAGGTCTTGTTTGACATTTGTGAAAAAGTGTTGCTCAGCACCAAAAACCTTTGGCTGAAGTTTTTAAGGACGCGCAAACTCTACCAAAGTGGATTGGGCGATTTCCCATTATTGTACGCATTGGGCCAGTGGGATACCGATTGCTTCTTTTGCTAAGTATTAAGATACAATGCGTGTTTCATGTGAGCTTGCTGGCTCTATACATGGCAGAGGGAACTATTTAGTCACCACCGACACTCCTTGGTGCCGAAGAACAATATGAGGTTCTTCGTGTACGTCAGCACCCAGAGCGTACACTTTAGTCGTGGGTTGCTGGGGAAATCCTCGTTTGTTGGGTCATTTGTGGACATACGCATAACTCATGGGAGCTCAACTTGCGGTTGCCCTAGGGAGCGGTCAATGAGTACTCGAGCAATTTGGCATCTCACCGAGATCAACACGTAGCAGGAGGCACCACTTGAACATGACAATTGTGAACACCATTCCCATCGGGCGGCATTCATGGACAGTGACCATAGGAGGTAGGGATGTCCAACATACTTGTCGTGTGGACACTCTAGCCTAAAGGGGGGATCATATGTGCTGGCCGACAGGGTGCACCTTAGGTCCAAATTCCATTCACGTGTTCATGTTTATCTGGTGATTGAGACTATTATTTTTTTCACAACGTTGACGACTCACTATCTGGTCCTCTCACTTTATGATCATGAACAAGGACAGTTAATACTAATTGGGGAGGAATGCAGCATGAGGGCCGGTTCAGCCCTCCCACCTTGGCTAAAACCTACCCCTTGCTATTGTGAGGGTTGGCCAGCCGCCAGCCAGCTTCTGGCTGGCCGACGGCCGGTCTAGTGACCATCACTTCCTTTGGCGAGCTAGTAGTCGACGATGAAGCTAGTGGCTCAATTGACAGCCAAGAGGCCACTAGGCCTTGGGAGTCAAGGCATGTAGCCTTGTGCCCTCACCCTTGCTTGTCATCCTCACTCGGGAGAAAAAAAGGACGAGGGATAGAGCGAGAGCGAGAGGGAGGTACGCACGAGAGAATTCAGTGTGAAATTGCCGATCATTCCTCACAAGCAACGATTTTGTGTCGATGTGTAAAAAGTGAAATTCGAGTTTGTTTAGGTCAAACTACGAGTTTTGATACCAAAAAAGTCGTGCAAACTCACGCTTTTGAGGCAATGTAATCCTCCTTTTGAACCCAAAATGAGGGAGCGAGGTAAAAATGGAAATGGGCCTCTGGAGACTTGAGATATTCAAGTTTCCCTGCATGTGTCCTTCATGACGATTACCCCCAAGAGTGATGCAAGGGGGAAAACCCCTCGAGCAAGCTGTACACGCCATTTCGCAAACTTCGACAAAGACCTTATTGCATGAGCTAGAGACATGACCCATGATGGAGACCAACAGCGCGAAGACCAAATTTGAAGACGTTTATGGTTAGTGTCTTGGTGAGAAATTGCATTCGTTGTGAGTGTGTATCCACTCAAATGACTCAAACCAAGCAAGCTGCAAAGTCCTCAGAAAGAAAGTGGTGCTTGACATTGATGTGTTTGGTGCAAGAGAGAACCATACCATCATTTTGCGTGATGGTTTTTGTGCTTCGGTTTCCACAGCACAATGTGTTACAACAGATTGGAAAATGCAGGCATTGCAGCCTGCGACAAAGGCAAACAACCTCACACATTCCAGCAGCAAGAGTCACATACTCAACCTTCCTCACACTCATTGCCACATACCCTTGTTTTCCACATTTTAAAGACTCAACAGTTTTCCTTAACTGAAAAATGTAACTCATGCAGCTTCATGCATCTCCTTTGAAAGCTCAATTGCTCTCCGTAGATCCATCTACCATGAGTGAATATTGTGTTCCAAAGGACAAGTCCACACGTGGGGTGAAATGAGTGTATTTCACGGAACAAAGTGCTTATTTGAGGTGTCAGTTTCTAGGGCACTGAGATAACTGTGACAAAAAATGTACAATAAAGGCCACATGGGCACGAGTGGTGGTGGTGAGGTCCACAAGGGAGCCAATGACATGCAGATAGTGTGTGGTGTTCATTGTCTCTCCCAGCTTGGCGTTATCCATTGACTTCCAGCAAGGTCTGTCTCGGTTGGGTCACCGGTGTGGGAGCTGAGGGCATTATTGACTATAGTGAAGCAAAGAGTTCCAATAGCTTGTGAACATATGTAGCTTGATACACATGTGTTTTCCGATTCGTACAATCCCACTCCAGTTCCATGCATAAAAGACTTGGCTTGGAACAAGATCAATCATTTTGCAAACTGGTTGTATGAGGGTTTTGGCTCATTGAACAACATCCTGACTAGGAGATACAATTAACAGATCATCCACGTACTCAACTATGACATCGATTGGGGATGAAGGTGCATCAAGAAAAAGAACAAGGTCCACAATGCTACTACAAAATACACCTTTATGAAGAGCAGGCGTGATCACTTAGTTTAGGCACCATAACAACAGTTGAAGACCGTATAAGGCCTTGCAAAGTCACCAAATTTTTTTGGCACCATCTGAAAACCCGAGAGGTTGAATAAAATACATTTCTTCATCCAACCAACCATCAAGGAAGGAATTGTTCACGCCTATCTTTTCAAGTTCCCAATCTTGTTGTCCAACTAGATTCAGAAGGGATCGCGTAGTTGTGTATTGTCCTTTAGGAGCACACGTCTCATCAAAATCAATACCATGAATCTGGTTGAAACTCTTTGCCGTGAGACATGCCTTGTAGCACTCCACTATGTTATCTGGCT
This sequence comes from Penium margaritaceum, assembly GCA_023375785.1. Taxonomy (NCBI): domain Eukaryota; kingdom Viridiplantae; phylum Streptophyta; class Zygnematophyceae; order Desmidiales; family Peniaceae; genus Penium; species Penium margaritaceum. Next base: position 44,649 of record SZWC01013712.1, on the reverse strand, counting down.
GCAATTTTCAATGATAGACCCACTTAGATAAGGTAGCTTGTTTGTAATGGAAGATATCCACATGGTCATAAACACCATGCTTAGCAATTGCCTTCAATTCATCATGCATTTTTGCCTTCCTCAGAGAGAAGTTAACAGCTTTTTGAGCCGTTGTGAAATCTCACAAGCTCCAACTATAGTGGTGAGAAACCAGTAGTTGAGAAACATCGAGCAACATACTAAGAGACAAGCACAATAAGAGCATGATTAATCTCACACTCGACAAAAGAGTACCTAATAGCAGTGGTATGCTTTACAATTGGCACATAGGCTGACCGATTGGTTTACACGGTGAGCCCAAGGGCCTGAAACCCATACTCCCAAGACTCCACAATCCGACTTGGAGCTTTGGATCCAACTGTGGAACGACCTAGAGAGGTAGTGGTGGTCCTGTGATTGTAGTCTAAGAGGGCATACAGACGACCACCACGTACATATGGAGAGACAAGCAAGGGGTAGAGGTAGGAGGAGAGATGGGAATGGTAGGCTGAGGAGGTGACATGGGATCAAGAAGGATTGTTGCACAGAAGCCCACGGTGACAACCAGAGTGATGGACGCCAACGGTGAGCTTGTAGAGGATGTCGTAGAAAGAGAAGAACATTTCACGGGTGATGATGAAGCAGATTCAAAACAGGAGGTAGAATGACTTGGACCTGGGGAAGTGATAGATGCAGGGACGGGGTGAGTGCATGGATCCAAGGGTAATGTAGGCACATGCAATGCAGAGACGGGTACAGACACCACATGATCTCCTCCAAACCAGGAGAGCGGGACAAGAGCAACAGGAGAGGAAAGGCAGAAATGATTACATTCAAACACGTCCTCAGAGAAGAGAGCATCACAGGATTTAATGACTCGATGAATGAAGGAATCCCATAATTGAATGGCTTTGGAGAACAAAAAGATGATAAGGAAGATACAAAGACGACCGCACGAGTTGAGTTTTCCCTCACGATTGTCATGAGGAAACTGTGAACGCAAGCAAAGCACAAGTAAGCATGAAGGCCGGTCCAATGTTGAAAATGTGTGACATGAAGTGGAAGAGAACAGTGAGAACACGGATCCACACCCACGTCATATACGACATTGCCTCAAAGGCAAACAGAGGGGATTGACTGGAGGGCGTGAGAAAGGAATGGACGCTGTCGCTCGGACTGTGGTTCTAACGCTCACACACACCATTGTGTTGGGATGTATGGGGAACAAATGATTCCATGAGGATACCTTGGGACTCAAGAAAGCAAGAGCTGGGACCAAGAATCTCTCCACCTCGGTCATAGTGATAAAGACAAAGATGACAATCGCAAGCATGTTCAACTGGATGATTCCATGATTCAATGATGTTAGTGACTTCAATTTTTTTGCAAAGAGTTAAGACCCAATGGTAGAAGGAGAAGTCAATAGTGAGACATACCACGCACTGACCAAGACCCCTGTGAAAGTCATGAGGGAGAGGGCCCATGATACCAGCATGTACAAGATTGAGGGGGTAAGAGGTTATGGAATCAGAGATGATTAATGGTGAGTGGCACATCTTTCTTTGACCATGGTCAAGACAATTGATACAATTTGCGAAGCAATATGTGGCGGTGTCCAAGCTAGCGGCTGCCAATGTGCATTGCAGGAGTTTTCTGGTGCGAATGTGAATGTGACGTATGTTTCTATGCAAGAGCTGAGTATGTCCGATAGACAGTGATGGTGCAATGTAGACAAGAGCTGAGGTAGTAAAAGCAGTAAAGAGAGATAGATAGAGATAGAGAGAGAGAGAGAGAGAGAGAGAGAGAG
>SZWC01013712.1:30234-42768 GCA_023375785.1 Penium margaritaceum | reverse complement strand
GAGAGAGAGAGAGAGAGAGAGAGAGAGAGAGAGAGAGAGATGAAAGAGACGGTCACAATGAAGGTGAAAAGGCACAACACTGCCTTCAGAACGAACTCATGTGATGTCAAGGCCACAAATGGGTAAGAAATCCATGCCCACAAAATCAAGGGTGGTGATAGTCAGCAAGTTGGCCTGCAAATAAGGCACATATAGAATGTGTGGCGATGGAAGTTCACCTCCTTGTCCATTGGCCCAAACAACTCCGATTCCTTGAACAAGGAAGGAGCTGGCATGATTCGGTGCGATCAAAGAGAATAGGGCCTAACGAACCAAGAGACATTAAGGAATAGAACGACATCATGCAAGGGGTGGCTCCTGAATTGACTATACAAAGGCCGTGAAAGACTCGAGTGGAGGGAACACAAGGGAGACAGTTGTTGGTTGTTTGTGCATCTCTCATTATGCTCTGTTGTGTCCTCTCGGCTTGTGTACATCGGCGTGCAGATGACTGACGGCGAGACTCGACGATGCTGGAGTGTCGTCCGGTGGAGCCGACATTTACTAAGGTCCACTCGCAGTTTGCTGGAGCCTCCTCCCTCCGGCGACGTGCTCAGCTCCATCGGTAGGCCTCCTGGGCGGTCGGGCCGCCGGCGGTCACTGCTACCGCAGATTTTGTCTGCGTGATCTCAGTGCTGGTTCTGACTGCGCCATTGCGTCTACAGCATCATGCTCTACCTAGGGTCCATGTCTCTTGCTGAATGGCACTGTTTGGCATCGTGGACCGTCGTAGGCACTACCTTGGTTTGGGCAGCCATAACTCTTTGCTGCTATATTTCTAGCTGATTATGACTGCATGACTGCGTTCACAGCGTCGGTACTATGTTCTCGTCGAGTTTTCAGGCAAAACGGACGACGTCCGGTTTTTGGGCTGTCGGGCGTCTGACAGGGCTCACCGACAAAACCCTGCCTGCCAGAAAATAGATCTAGGAGTGTTTTCTGATTGGCTAATTAGCTGAGTAACAAGTTCTAAACTAGTGGGGGGGAGCTAGAACTTCGAGGGATCTCCCATTGTTGCTCATTCTTCATTCCTAATCAGTCATTTTTAGTTTTCAGCTGCTTTCTGCCGCTAACACTGGCGCGCACATTTTTGAGTAACAAACCAAGAGCTTCCAGACTTTGTCTCTAGAGCAGCAGACTGAGGGGGCAGCAGACTTAAGCAACCAGCGTGGAAGCCCGCACGGTGCATCAACAACGCTGCTGCCCCAACCTGCTGCCTAGTTTTCCTTTTTGGTACCAGAGCCAAAGCGTAGCAGCAGCAGCAGAAGACTGGTGTACAGGTGCCAGACAACGCCAGCGGACCCCATACACGCCAGTGTAGGGGAAATACTGTCACATTTTTTCCGGCAGCATTGACCCGCCTGGTGGCGGCGTTAGATTTTTTCCCACGGCCACTGGGTCAGGGGAAATGCTGCCAATTTTTTTTCGGCAGCACTAACTCCCACGCGTGACGCGAGGAAGTGAGCGGCAGGCCGCGTCTGAATCCTGCACGCGATGACGCACGTGGACACGTCAGCCAGGTGCAGTGACTGGCACTAGTGAGCACTAGCAACAACCTGTAGCAGCAATAGCGGCAGGCAGCTGCAGCGAGTAGTGGCAGCAGCAACCAGTAGTAGCTACGTGCAGCAGCAGCAGCCGGTTGTAACAGTAGCTCGCAATGGCAGAAAAAGCCGGCAACAGCAATAGCTCGCAACAACAATAGCAGCCCGCAGTAGCAACAAGCACCGGCAGCCAGCAGTAGCAGCGGCAACGAGCAGTAGCACCAGAAGTGAGCAGCAGCAGCAAGCTGTAGCAGCTGGAACAACAAGTAGCAGCAAGTAGCAATAGCAGCCGGCTATAGCAGCAGTAGCAGCAACGAGCAGTAGCCGCCACTAGCCAGCAGGAGCTGCTACTGCTCGCAGAGCGTAACTTGCTACGAGCAGTGGGCTGCAAGCAGTGAGCCCGCTGCATACTACGAGCAGCGAGCTGCTGGAAGCAAGCAGTAAGCTCGCAGGTTGCAGCCCGCTGTCCACAGCGAGCAGTGAGGCTCGCTATGCCAGACGAGAAGAAAGAAAAGAAAGGCTAACAAAAACATTCCCCCACCCAAGAAGCGGCTGCCATAGCTGTTGTAGCAGTCACAACACTCGCAGCAACATGTAGCAGTAGTAGCAGTAGCGGCAGCTGCAACAACAGAAGCAGCAGCAGTAGTAGTAGCAATTGCTACTGCCATAGTAGCCGCAACAACAGCAACAGCAATAGCGGTAGCAATAGCAACTGCAACTATAGCAGCACCAACATAAGCTGCTGCCGTAGTAGCCGCATCAACAACAATAACAATAGTTGCAATAGCACCTACAAGAGCAACAGTAGCAGCAACAATATCAGCAACAGCAAGCAGCAGCAGCAGCAAGCAGTAGCAGCAAAGGAAACCACAACAGAAATGGCATCAACAATAGCAGTTGCTACAGTTGTGTAGCAGCGACCCTAACCACAGCCATTGCTGACATCAGCATCCAGCCTCTGACGTCATTGCTCACGTCATCAACACACAAAAAAGGGTAGAAGGGTGGGGATGAAAAGCTATCACAATAACAACAGCATATTACGCTACAGCAACTGATGATGCTAGCCGTCCTAGGCTGACGTCACTGCTAACATCAGCAGCACACAAAATACAGAACAAAAAAAACAAAACAAAAACAAAACAAGGAGAAGGGGGCACCAAAACCATGGCTAACAACCTCAGTGGGGAGGGGTCCTCCGTTAGGAGGACCCCAAGGGGGGATACCCCCCCCCCTTTTTTCTTCTAGTAGCTACAACAGCTGTAGTAGTAGCAACAGCAGTAAAACCAAGAACAGTAGCAACAGCAAAAGCAGTAGCCGCAACAGCAGCACCAGCAACAGCAACAGTAGCAACAACAACAACAACAACAACAACAACAACAACAACAACAACAACAACAACAACAACAACAACAACAACAGTAGTAACAGCAACAGCAACAGCATCAACAGCAGCCCACAGGCATCGATGCCGGCACCTCCGACCCCCTGACAGCCATTCAGCTCCCTGCCCTAACGCAACATCTTGTAACACTGCAACCGCTGGCCTCAGGGACAACAACTAGTGCCCCTCTGCCGTTCATTCCTCCTAAGCGCACCAGCCCCGCTGTGTCCGCTACCATGCATTACCTGGTGCAACAGCAGACTCAGTGCCAGCGGCGGACAGTGACAGCCGTCCTTGGCCCCACTCTGGGCGCCGGCCGCAGGCAAAAGGAATTTATGACACCGCCCCCCCGCTTTAGGCCGGCTAGTAGTTCCGGAGCTCGTAGCTCAGCTTCCGCATCTGGACGTAGGGTGAGGGTCTGTGGGCATACTACACCCTCTAATACAACTCCACCCAGGTCTACCAGCTGTATGATGCAGGTCGCGCCGTACGCGCCCTCGTCCCCGTCGCTCCTCCGACTTCCCGCCTGGCCCTAGAGCCCTTTCTCGGTGACTTTACCACTGGCTGCACCCGAGACCCTACAGCCACGTGGCACATCCTCACTCATCCCCATCGCGTGTCTAGCGACATTGAGAAGAGCCGTCTGCTGCGGGAGTTCAACTCCTTACACATGGGGGCAACCGAGACAGTCACCTCGTATTGGCAACAGGCTAAGGACATCCTCCGCCGCCAAGGTGCCTCTACTCCACCCCCTTTGGACGTGCTCCTCACCATCAAGCGCGATGCCACCAGCGCGTACGCGAACGTCTTGGTCCACTACTCCCAGGACGTCCTCTCCACCATAGCTCCCAGGGCACCCTTATGCCCTGGCCATACGAGTTCTTCCTCAAGATTGAGGAAGCTCACATGGAGTCCCATCTCTAGCGCACAGAGGCCCTCGCTTCTCCTAACATCGCTTCCGTGGTAGTCGCTTCCTCCACAGCCGCTTCTTCCTCCACCAGCTCCTCGTCACCGGGGAAGAAGAAGTACAGGAGCAAGAAGGGTAAGGGTCAGCAGCAGCAGCAGCAACAGCGGTCTACTGGGTCCAGTAGTGGCTCAATCTACCACAACTGTGGCCAATCAGGACACGGGTGGTACACGTGCCCGCTACCGACGGACGAGGCGTGCGTCATCGCCACCATGCATTGCTAGCGAAAGCGCCGTCTTGCCTCTTCCGTCGTAGTTGTCGCCACCCCTGACGTCTCCACCTCGTCCAGCGGCTCAACTCCTCCGACTACGACAACAGTCCCTTAGACGCCAACTCCTCAGCAGTATCATCCGCAACCATTGGCGCCTCCGTTTCCTTCACCACGGCAGTCCTCCTTCTATCTAGGCTCTGGCGCCATCACTCCGCACTCAGTCTACACTCCCGGTTTGCCACGCGCAAGCGTCACCTAGATCAGTTCCTTGCGTTTCAGCTCAGCTTGCCTCGCCCTCCCCCTAGGGAAGTGCGAGTTGCGTCAACTCCTGCTCGTTCCCATTGCCCTGCTTGACTGAGCTTGAGTTGCGATCGTATCCTACTTCCTCGTCTATCTCACCATCCCATGTGATCTCCTCTGCCCTCTTTTGTGACGCCATCGCATGGCTTGATGATTGGCAGTCTCAGTTCGTGCTCCCTTCGAACGCGTCCGCGTCTCTTGCTTGCTGCCATGTGACTATTAGTGATCTGGCAACACCGGTCCAGGACCATGCTGAGACCTGGATCATCGACTCCAAAGCCATGCATCACATGACGGCCTCTTGCAAGGCCTTCAGTATGCTTGGTCCTATTGGCGATGTCTCCGAGGTCCGGATGGGCTCCGGAGAGGTGTTACCTGTCCGCAGTGTCGGCGTAGTTCATTTTCGTGGTTTTGCCAGTGATATCTTCTTTACCGATGTCCTCTTCATCTGAGGTCTTGAGTTGAGCCTTCTGTCCTTCACTGCCCTTAATCGCATGAGCATGGACTTTGTGCACTAGCGTGGTGTTGGCACTGTGTCGTTGCGTCCGTCCGGTCTTGTCGTTTTGCACGCCACCGCCCGTGGCAACCTATGCCACGTACCTCGTCTATCCTCCTCTCCTTCCGTTCCCTCCTTGTCGGCAGCCACAGGCCATGTATTCATCACGAGCACGCTCTCTCCACAGCACAACCAACTCCTGCACTGCCTCCTTCGCCACATCCACTCTGCTGCCATAGACAGCATGCTCCGCACCCAGCCGGCCAAGGGCCTTGACCCGGAGACTTTCCCTCTCCTGTGCCCCATAGAGTGCGTTGATTGTGCTAATGGCAAGATGCTCCGGTCCACATACCCTCTGCCCTCCTCCCTTGCATCCGCCCCTCTAGACCTGGTCCATTATGATGTCATGGGTCCTCTCCCTACCGAGTCTGTCGGAGAGCACGGCCGCTATGTCCTCACCCTCAGGGATGACTACTCTCGCTGCCTCTGTGTTTTCTGCCTTCGGCAGAAAAGCAATGTCGCCCGTGCCATTCAGGATTGGATTGTCCTTGCGGAGCACGAGTGTGGTCGATCTCTTCGTCGCTTTTGCTCCGATGGCGATGGTGAGAACATGGGCGAGACCACGACTTTCCTTGCCTCCCGCGATATCCACCACGAGATGTTCGCGCCCTACACGCCTACCCAGAACAACGTCTCCGAGCAGTGGAACCGTACCATGGCTGACACCGTCCGCACCATGCGAGTTAAGTCTGGCCTCTCCGATGGCTTCTATTTTGAAGCCATGGCCTACATGAAGTGGGTCTGGAATCGGATTCCCCACGGACCCCTTCCTTGCCACTCCACACCGTACCAACCGACCTCCGCCCTGCTCACGTCTGGGGCTATGTGGCCATTCTCTGGCTTCTTGTCCCGCAGCAGGGCGGCAAGCTCATCCCCCGCGGGCATCCTTGTACCTTTCTCGGTATCTCTCGTTAGTCCAAGGCTTGGCACTTCTGAGATCCCTCCCAACACTACATCGTCGAGTCCCACGATGCCCTCTTCTTTGAGGAGCTGTTTCCACTTGATCTTGTTCGCTCCGACTCGTCGATGTCCATCCCGTCGCGCGGGGGAGTGGTGAGTCCATCCTCCATCCTGCCACTTCCGGGAGGCACATCACTTCATCCCTCCAAGCCAGCAGCCCCTGTCGTGTCCACTGGTCCCTCCGGGCCAGCCGCCCCAGTCGCATCCATTGGTCCGTCCTGACCAGCAGCCCTAGTCGTGTCCACTGGTCCCTCTGGGCCAGCGCCCCCAGTCGTGCCCGTCGGCCCCTCCGGCCCGGCCGCCCTAGTCGCGCCCACAGGTCCTTTCGAGCCAGCCACCCCAGTCGCGTCCACTTGTCCCTCCAGGCCAGCTACCCTTGTGGTGCCTACTGGACCCTCCGGGCTGACGGCCCCAGTTGCGCCCACTGGTCCCCGGGCCAGCCGCCCCAGTCACGTCCATTGGTCCCTCCAGGCCAGCTGCCCTAGTCGCGCTTGCCGGCCCCTCCCGGCCGGCGGCCCCAGTCGCGTCCACTCGCCCCTCTGGGCCTATAGCCCCAGTCGCGTCCGCTGGTCCCTTCGGGCCAGCAACCCCGTCCGCCTTCATTGGCCCATCAGAGTTTGTTCCATCTCCTGCCCTGCAACGCTACATGCGTGGCCCAGGCGGCAGCCTCTGACCCAGACTGTCAATGAGTGTGTAGACCGCAGCACCTCGCCCAGTGGCGTCTCGGCCCCCCGTTGTGCCACGTGTCTCTTCCACTCCTGAGGTCGTGAGTGGGGACCCTGGCACTAAGGCCCTCGGCCTGACCACTTTGTCTATCATTGCAGACCTTCATCCTAGCTCTCCACTGGATAGGCCATGCTTCATCACAAGCATCAGCATGATGTCATGGCTGTACTCGCACACATCCCACCTGGAGCTCGACATGCTCACGCTCTCTCAGTCCGCTCCATAGCACGCCCGGGGGACCCAGCCACCCTGCGTGAGGCTCGAGCCTCCCCTGAGGCCGCACACTGGGATGCCGACTGCGCTGATGAGCTCGCTTCTATCCGGCAGCACCACGTGTATGACCTCGTCGACCTCCCTCCAGGTCGGAAGGCCATTGTTGCCAAGTGGGTCTTTCAGCGTAAATGGAAGCGCGACAGTTCCTTGGACAAGTACAAGGCCCGCTTCATAGCCAAGGGGTTTGCTCAGGTCCCTGGGGTCGATTACGACCAGATCTTTGCGACAGTTGGCAGGTTCTCCACGAGCCGGGCGCTCTTCAGCCTGGTTTCCCAGCATGGGTGGGAGCTGCATCAGATGGACGTGAGTAACACCTTCCTCCATGGTTTACAGGAGGGTGAGGACCTCTACATGGTACAGCATCCTGGCTTTGACGACGGCATTAGGAGAGTCTGGCAGCTGTGGAAGGCCCTCTACGGCCTGAAGCAGTGGCCTTGGTGGTAGAACCAGGAGATCAGTAGCATGCTCCTTCGTGGTGGCCTTCAGCGTAGCACCGCTTACCCTGTACTGTTCGTCACCCCGCGACGCCAAACCCTCGGCGTTGTCCTGGTCTACGTCGTCGATCTCCTCATTGCCTTGCCTGCCATGGGTGCCATCCAGCGGGTCAAGGACCTGCTGCACACCGCCTACCAGATGAAGGATCTCGGGTCTGACCGAGTCTTCCTGGGTATGGAGCTGGAGCATGATCACTCCAGGGGCATTCTGCACATCCACTAGGCGGCCTACGTGCAGACCCTGTCCACTCGCTTCGTCGAGGACCTGCCCCTCGTGCCCAGTGCATCTTCACCCATGTCACCTCATGGCCAGGTGAAGCTAAAGAGTCCTGACCAGGCTATTGTTGGGGAGCCAGTTGACGTGGCCACATTTCTACGAGTCATCGGGTCACTGATGTTCCTGGCGACGACGACGCGCCCAGACATCACGTTCGCCGTCAACCTCCTGGTTCAGTTTTCTCAGGAGCCGCATTACCTCAACTTTGAGGCCACGATCCGAGTACTACGCTACGTCATCTCGACTCCTTGGCGAGGTCTCATGTTCCGCCGCCAGCCGTCTGTCGACGCGGTGGGCTATACCAACGGTGAGTGTGCCGGCAGTCTAGACGGCAAGAGTCGCACAGGCTGGATCTTTTTGATTGGCGGAACGACTGTGTCCTGGTTTAGTGGCAAGCAGGGGTGCATTGCATGCACCACTAGTGAGGCTGAGTACGTGGCCCTTGGCTCAGGCACGTGTGAGAGAGTGTGGTTGCGTCGTCTGTTGTCCGAGTTGCGTCAGTCTGTCGCATCCATCAAGTTGCATTGTGACAATGAGAGTTCCATGGCCATCGCTGACGATGACGGCGTGCACCACACACGCACAAATCATAGCAACATTGAATATCACTATGTGTGTTCACTATTGCATGACGGCAACACCACCATTGTGTGGGTTGAGATAGCTCGGTAGCTGGCTGACTTCTTCACCAGGGCACTTAAACACAACTCGTTAAAGAAGGCTGTGAGTTTGGTTGGTGTGCGTCCGTGAGTGGCTCTCTTTGTCCCTGCATGCGTCTTTGCGTGCCGTTGAGGAGTCTAGTTGTTGACTGTGTCTGTGCCCGTCCATGTGCATTACGTGTGTGAGTCATGGGGGAGTGTTGGTTTTTTGCGCATCTCTCATTGTGCTCTGTTGTGTCCTCCCGGTTTGTGTACATCGGCGTGCACATGACTGACAGGGAGACTCAACGCTGCTGGAATGTCATCCGGTGGAGTCAACGCTTGCTGAGGTCCACTCGCAGTTCGCTGGAGCCTCCTCCCTCCGGCGACGTGCTCAGCTCCATCGGCAGGCCTCCTCGGCGATCGGGCCGCCGGCGGTCACTGCCACCGCAGATGCTGCATGCATGCTCTTAGCGCTGGTTATGACTGTGCCATTGCGTCTACATCGTCATGCTCTGCCTAGGGTCCATGTCCCTGCTGCTTAGCACTGTTTGGCATCGTGGACCGTCGTAGGCACCACCTGGTTTCGGGCAGCCATAACTCTTTGCCGCTATATTTGTAGGTGATTATGACTGCATGACTGCGTTCACAGCGTCGGTATTATGTTCTAGTCGAGTTTTCAGGCAAAACGGACGACGCCCGGGTTTTGGGCTGTCGGGCGTCTAGCAGGGCTCACCGAGAAAACCGTGCCTGCCAGAAAATAGATCTAGGACTATTTTCTGATTGGCTGGTTAGTTGAGTACCAAGTTCTACACTAGTGGGGGGGAGCTAGAACTTGGAGGGGTCTCCCATTGTTGCTCATTCTTCATTCCTAATCAGTGATTTTCAGTTTTCAGCTGCTTTCTGCCGCTAACACTGGCGCGCGCATTTCTGAGTAACAAACCCAGTGCTTCCAGACTTTGTCTCTAGAGTTGCAGATTAAGGGTGCAACAGACTTAAGAAACCAGTGTGGAAGCCCGCATGCTACATGAACAACGCTGCTGCCCCAACCTGGTGCCTAGTTTTCCTTTTACAGTAACTTTGCCTAAGTGTGAGACGGGGTGTGTAAATGACGTGGGTGTGGGAGGATCTGCCATTCATTTATATACAGACATGTATGGGGCACACAGTCTTGAAAAACCCTTGTTGACACACTTCAAAGAGCTCCATCTGTCTCATAAACACGAGTACGAGACGTGCCCATCGTACCCTCACCTCCTTGATCACGTAGTTGGTTCAGTTTTGTGAGGCGTTTCTTCAAGGATCGCTCCTCATCACGACAAATTTTGAGTAGAAGATAACTAAAGCGTGCCTCAAGGAAGGTAAGTCGACCTAAGACCATGCTTGGGGAGGGTACTGAGAGGATGGAGGTTGCTAGTTGGATAGGCTCATAGGAGGTGGTGCCCAACCCCAGCCATGCACCGGGTTAGGTGGATGTGCAGAGGAGATACACTTTGCCATGTTATCTCATGTCATGTCGTGTCTCATGCTGTCATGTTGTGTCATGTGAAAACCTCTTAGTCCAAAACCTTAACATAGTAAAGACACCAATGTACATGTCATTATGAATTGAAATAAATGAGCGGCACTACAAGTTGTGTGATCACAATATATGAATTCGTTTAAGGCATGAAGAAAATTCCTCTTCATGTCTACTCATGTCGTTTACTTACATAATGTAAGATTTTGTACATTGGTGACATTGATAAGAAATTTTTTTGATAGAAAAAGGTTCACAACAATTTTAAATCATTTTGGTGTTTACGATTTGAATACCAATTACTTTCACATGTATAATGTTCATCTAATGTCAAATGGAAAAAAACTACACGAAAAAATATACATGAAATATACACCGCCAAATAGGGCTTAATATGTAGCATTAAGATATGTTTTAATGGAATTTTTATTACAACAATTATGCCTTATCATATAAATTTTCCCCATCTAATTTATTTCCATTAATGAGAACGTAAAGACCCTTGTCTTTACCAGGCAATTGATTTTCCTCACATCTTCCCGTCACACAGCTTCGCCCCAAATAGGTGCACATCTAAAAGCAACCACAATGGGGTTTAAGTGTAACTCAAAACTCTCCAAGTTCGTCTCCGATTGACAGACTAGGGTTACCTCAAAAAGTCTGGAGAGGGGGCCACGCTCACCCCCTCTGCGTCATCCGGATGTTTACGAACTGGTTTCGTATAAAAATCTACTGATGGGAGGACTGACACGTCGGAGCTGACTCGGCAGCTCTCTTTCTTTTCCGTCTTCTCCCCCCTCCCCCGCCCCTCTCCCCCCTCCAACCTCCCTACCGGATGATTTCGCTGACGTCCAAATGGCACTGTTAAAGAGACGACTTGGCTGTCCTCCAACTCTGCGCGCTGCCTAAAGCTGTATACCTTCATACGATTTCAACTGGTGTCCGGTGGTTCTGCCAGAATTTCTTGCAGACGCTCGATCGGAGCCCGTGGAAGGCTCGCGTTTTGCGACCGTCGAGTGTTGGAGGATGTCGCGCGTGCATACGACGCTACCCAAACTTGCCCTTAAATGCTCTCAAAGCATTCACGTCGTGAGGCGTGAATGCTCTCACGCCTCGAGAGACGAGAAAACGATCAGTTGGTCCATCTCTCAAGGAGGATTTCGACATCCGATTAGGCTGCGGTTGGCCTCGGCCGTCTGGCCGCGGCCGAAGTCGACTCGGATTCCAACTTTTGAGTGTAGTTGCGCTCGGATTCCGACTTCGAGCGGGGTCGGATCCGACTTCATTGTCCGCTAACATCGTCGAATTTTGCAATAAAATTTCTTCCGGACGCCCAACTACGAAATGATTCATTATCATGTCTAGCGACGGTGGATCCATTCAGCGGACAAACGACTAAGACCAAACGGACCCTTTTATTTGCTGTCGTTTCTCGCCGTCTATGTGGCAACGGGCGACAGTTTCGGTCGACGTGCGGAAGCCATGTCCGCCGACGAGGCGCGGACGCCATTTGCTCTTGAACCGCGTTGACTGCGGGAAAAAAATGTTTTCCGAGCAACGCCGACTGCCGCCGCGGTCAAGAGGATTCTACACCCCAAAACAGTTGGATGGAACAGGAACAGGGATCGACAGCAGCAGCGAGCTGCTGAGCTGCGGAACATTTACCAGCGAGACGTCGGCCAACGACTCGCTTCCTTCCACGAGTTGGTGGCCGCCCGTCATTACCGCCGCACGGCTTCCCCAGCATTATGCATGTTCCTAGTCTTCTCCTGTGAGCAACACAAGCGACGATCGGGCATTTCTCGCGTCAGCACCGGCAACACTCCATCGCATGCTCTGAGGCCCTCCACTCTCAAACCTGACGGTCGGCATTATCAACAGTAATATCTACAGCTGCAGCAGTAGTTCGCCCACTTCGCAAACAGGCAGCTCAAACCCACTGCAGCGAAGGCACTGCACACTGCAGCAGCGCCAGGATAGAGAGGAGAAGAAGGCTCAGAAGAGACAGCTGCAGCAGCAGCAGCAGCAGCAGCACCAGCAGCAGCAGCAGCAGCACGAGGATGGATAGAAGCAGGAGCGGCACCTGCACCGGACAGTGAAAAGCAGGAAAAGCTGCAGCAACAGCAGCAGCGCCAGGCGAGGCAGAAGCAGCAGCAGCACCAGACGAGGCAGAACTTGTACCGCAGAACCAGCAGCAGCGTGGAAGTTCCAGGCAATATCTCAGCAGGACAACAACAGTAGCCGTGCCACGACCACTGGCAGGAGCATCAACAGCAGCAGAGGCGGCAGAAGCTGCTCTGTGAGCCGCCGCCTTGGAGCAGGCCGCTGGTAGATACCGACTCAGCGCATTGTCAAGCGCTTTGCAAGGCGTTGGGAGGAATACAACTCTGAGAAAAAAGTCCATTGCTGGGATGAAGCAGCCGTGAACCTTTACACCTCTCGCCAACCATCCTTCGCCTCCATCCTTGGCCTCCGCTTCCTTCCCTTGGTTCGCGCCCGAGTTTCCCCCGGGGACCTCGGACTTCCCCTCTGCCTTCGGAATGCTCCCCTGAGCTTATCTTGCTTTCCCTTTTCCCACCAAAAGGCATCAGCAGTGCTGACTCAGTTTACTGGCAGGTCCAATACAGGCTCCACCTGGAGCAGAGGAGA